>JARJPL010000070.1:0-96176 GCA_030782805.1 Aschersonia sp. MBC 622
ACGCGGACGGTGCCGCCGTGGCCAAACCTCCAGACGGCAGCAAGTTGCTTCGCAGCGCGGCGTTGCAGGAGCATCACGAGTGCCGATGAGGGCCACGGATACCACGGGCACCATGACCGCCCAGGTGCCATACGCGCACCTCCATCTCGTACGGCCGGGGAAGACCTACCCCATCATCGACCCGAGGTAGAGCGCGGGTGTGGTGGTGGTGGTCAGTGGCTAGCTAGTAGTTACCGGCAGGGTGGACCAGAACGCGCGGCCGACGAGGCTAGTCGAGTCAGTGATAAACACCGTAGCTACTGCGTGAGGCCAAATCCAGTCGAGCCTTTGGGGTCAAAGAGCCCGACCGTCTGTGCAGTGGGGGACTACGCGTCAGTGCGGCGATCGCGGAGGGGGCTTACAAAGTAGTTGCCGGTGTTCTGGCTCGACGCTGCACTTTAACATGGCACAATAACTTCATCTCGAATTTCCCAGTTGATTGATTTGCGTGGCACAGCAAACATGGGACGCTTCCTAGCAGGCTAAAGTACAATGATGTCGTGTCAAAGACTAACCAGTGTAGAGGAAATCAACTCATGATTCCAGTAAAGATTAGATTTGATCAATCACTCGGTTATATCGGTCTTACTCACTTCTACCGAGAAGAAAATATTTTCAGCTTCTTCCAGTTATCTGGAGACTGTGGGAGGCAAGTCGCTGCATGTCGCGTGGTGATTCGGCACCCTGCCTTTTTGTGGCGTTCCAACAGCTTAAGCTTAATAAAAGTCTAACTTCTGGTGACTTTTTAGCAACTAAATCTAATCAATCCAAGGCATGAGCTGAGCTTTCGAGCACACGAATCTGGGATGATGAAAAGCCCCTTGACACGGGCTTGGTCACAGTATCGCCGAGTCTCAGAGGTCAACGACTGCGACCAGAGATTACGTTACTTTCCGCCAACCTTGTCTGACTAGGAACACATTGATCATGCATCACCAGGCTATAAGAGACAGAGAGCGAAACCGGGGCGTCTGAAGCCGCCACACCGTCGCATCCTCGCGTAGAAACTGGAGCAATATGCGCGCAAGCTGGCTTTTGTTAATATGCGACTGAAAATTCGGCCGCATGTATCAAATGTTGAGAAAAATAAAACAAAAAGCAGCAAAATAGTCTTGAGCATTCTTTTCTATCCATCTATCAATTTGGCTATACCCCTCGCTCTCCCTTTTACGTTTGCCAGCCATCACTTCCTCTGTTGCCGATGCCATCCACGGTAAAACTGCCATACCGTAAAACTGCCATACCCTACATGTAATTAGCTTCTACCAATTTTATCCCCCTCTTATACTGATTGATTTATAGCAAGTCTGGGCCACGACACTGCTGTCGCAAGCTCTCGGACTGGATTCGTGCTTCAATCCTGTCGGCTAGCCTTGACAGCGTCATACAGACGCGAGGGCATCTGGTACTGCGGCGCGTACTTGTCCGTCCAGGCCCGGAACTCTGCAGCGTTGGGCTTGGGGTTGCGCCAGTCCCGGAACAGGTCGGCCACGATGCTAAAGACGCCGACGAGCTGCACGCCCGCCTGCTGCATTCGCGCGTTGGATACGTCCCGGATCAGCGGCGACACGGTCCCGGACGCTTCGACGTTGGCCCAGACGCTGTAGCCGGCCTCTCGAAGAGAAAGCGACAGAAACGTCACACCTGCGTACAGTGTCAGCACTTTTTTTTTGGTTTTTCCTGTCAGAATGCTATGGAGTCACTCACAGACGTCGGTGACGATTCCGGCCAGGATTATCTGCTTGCGGCCAGTGGCTTCGACGGCGGCCCGGAAATCAGCATTGTCCCATGCGTTGACTTGGCCAGGCCTCTTGATCAGAGTTGCGTTGGGATGCATGTCGACGATTTCCCTTGGAAGCGGGCCGTTGGGGCCTAGGAAGTAAGAAAGCGTCAGCTCAGCAATCGTCACGACTTCATTTGTAAATCAGTGTTTTCTGGGTCGCGACTTCTTACCAGTCTCGTCAGAGGTGGTCATAATGACAGGAATGTCAAAGAGCTCTCCGATGGCTGCGTGGGTGACCATGTTGCGGAAGAATAGGCCGCCATCAAAGTCTCGCGCAAAGTCAAACAGACCAACTTGATGATCCACGATGAGGAGTACCTGTAGACGTCAGTGTGTGGACAATCTCATCCTCAGCAATGCATCGTGCTCACCGTGTCATTGACGTTCAGGCGTTCATACGGAACAGCTGTGCACACCCAGGTCAGTTCATGCCGAGACGGGTTGATGGCTTGCTTGTATACTGACAGCTGGCTGCAACTGGGCAGACGATGCCCATGACAAGAGTTGCCAGTAGCTGGGTGAAGGGCTTCATCGTGAGGAGTATTTTTGTGATATGGAAGGGGTTTTGAGATGGTTGTTCTCTGTTCTGGTCTGTATATACGGGGGATGAAAGCCAGTTAAATAGATTTCGATTCCATTTTTCAACAGGCAGGTACGGCCAACATCTTGGCCTTGATGAATCTCCGTGATTATGGCATGATTAGTTAATTGTAGGTAAGCTGAAGTGCATCTCACATCCGCAACAAAGGATGCTTGGTGAGTACTCGACCATCGCAATGTCGTTAATCATGATTATCATAGCATGCGGCATCATGCCAAGCATGCTCAGGAGCCAAAAAAGTGGTGCTACACAATGAACTCCATGCCGGAAATCATTTAGCCAATTAGACGTCAGGAAGCCCTGCAGAAAGACGGTGCTCAATCCGCTTTTCTCATGACCAGCGAGGTATAAATGGGGTGACAAAACAGATCGCCCCGGTATAGCTAAGCATACTCACTTTTCCAAGCGATAGAGTTTTACCACTAATAGCTATCAGTACTTTAAAATTTGATTTGGTGTAGAAGGTAGACTAAAGATATTTATCGTATTTATTATACATTTTATAATGGTTTGCCTAATACTTTGTCGTGCGTAGAAGGCTACCGGCGGTCTACTTTGTGACCCTGATAGGGCGTGACCCCATGCAGTCTAACCGCACTAGGAATTGACCGGTACCAAGTGGGTCATCCGAGATCAAGGAGCCACGTGGGGGCGCTTTGGGGGTCAATCCGGGACCCTAATCAGCCTTCTAGACGCGGCCTGAACATTTCTTGATGGACTTGCTCTGTATCTGATTGCTGGGATAATATCATGCAGGAAACAAATACTCCGCTTTATAAGTTATAATGCAGACCTAAATTAATGAAAAAGTTCTTGGCGCTGCAAGTAAGGCTTATACCATCATGACCAATAACTAAATCACAAAGAAAAAACTCGCAGCTTTTCATCCACCAACAAACGGTATCCTCATGTGGAGCTTGACGGGAAGAGAAAAATATTTTCCGGTCAAAAACATATGAACAAATGGCTCCGAATCAGCAAGTAATAAAAATCTATTCAGTCTACCGCCCAGATTACGCTGCAGCAGCCGTGCTAGGTGGTGCTTTTCCAGTAGACTATTCAGCTCATGTGCAATGTCCACGGCAGACAGCCCTGTAAATAGAGCGGCTGTACCAGTAAACAGATCCCACCCCCCCGCTTGCGCCCCGACCATCGCTTCTCACGGAAGATTGAGAGAACAACAACACGGTAAAACTACTAGTCCATCAGTAAGTTCCAATCTGCCAGCCTGAAAAACCAATAAAAAGCTGGCGTCGATACCGTCTCCGAACAGCCATCCACGGGGCAATTTTCCAGGCGAACGCTACTTAGTCAGCGGAATGGTTTGATGGGCTGGTGGGCTAGTGGGCTGGTGGGCTGGAACTACAGCGTCCCGCTGCGTTCTTCTCCTCCGCCTTGCATCACCTCGAATCATCTTCCATCGCGAGCTGTCATCTCGATAACATTGTTTATTAGCGGCAAGATGTCTCAAGACGTGAGCTCACAGACGCGTGTTCTATGACTGACAATCATCTCACCGTACCAACGAGCGCCTCACTTGCGCCAACTGCCTGACTATCCAGTCATCGTGAGCTAGACTTTTTGCAAAGCTACGCTTCTATGGCTTCCACTACAATGAGGACAGGGCTGCAAGGCCTCCATACCAGTGTGGATGACCTGAAGGCCTGTGTGTAGAAAACCCAAGGACAAGAGATGCGCTGGAAAATTTATGCAAGTGAGACTAACTGCGGTGAGATTAAAATGTCATAAAACTCTTTCTTTTTCTACTTCTGCTCCTTTTTCCCCTTTGCGTGACTTGGAGGAGTCGCCTAGCTTGGTCTTTCAATATATTGAGCCTCGATCTTTACACATGACGGGCACTATGTCAAAGACGACGGCTAATGAAATGCAATCAGTGAGAGCTATTGCAGAATTACTGATGATGCTGCAGTCTACCATTGAAAAGGTTGCAGGATGCTTCCCGCACAAAGCCATCTACCATGCGAGTCTCTCTCGCAGAACTTAGAACCCAGACCAAGCCTCAAACTTGCATTCTAAACAACTAGATCAAAAACAGTGTAATGTGTCATCTAACACAGAGAAATAACCTGCAGGTAGTCGTCACTCCAAAGAGTAATTCTGCAGCGATGCAGGGCGCGAGCAACCACAGGACCTCGAAGGCTTAAATTCGAAGCGTGCGGCTTTTCGGGACCGTGTTGGTGGGACTCTCTGCTCTCGGGCCTAGAGTTTGACTAGGCGTTCAAGTTACTGATAATTATCCCTTCGGAAAAAAAATTACTTGCTAGTAAAAAGGCAGCATTGCCCATTTGTCGCGTTTTTTGCGCCCTTGTTAGCGCCCGTGATGGGGCACATGAGCTTCAATACAGCAGCTGCGTTCCCACCGAACCATCTGGGTTTCATGGTCTAACGGTTATGACTGCGGATTCTGATTCCGCCAGCGAGGGTTCGACTCCCTCTGAGACCTACCTTTTTGCCCTCCCAAATTTAGGTTCACTTGCCTACCAAATATTCATCCTCAGTATCTGACTATCCGCTGCGTGTTAAGTGAGTCGTCTTTTTTCTTGTTCTCTTGTTCTCTTGTTTTACGAGAGGCCGCAGGTAGTGGCGTATTGTACAAGTCTGCATTGGCTGGTTCATGGTTTGTGGACAGTCTACGCCTCGGCGACGTTCGCTCAGCTCTTTATTGTGTAATGAGACACACACTGACAACTTTAGTAAGCAAAAACTATCAAGTCGTCACAGCTTCTTTGTGGAATCTTTCACGGAGACTCGACTCACAGTCCGAAGGCAACCGTGCGCTGCAAGTGCACATCCGGCACACGTACGCAACGGCCTCTTGGCGGTCAGCGCCCCAGTAGCCATCTCTATTTTATCCCGGTGATCCAGGTATTGGCCAGTGAAGGTTATCTCGCAGTATGCGTCCGTTCCAGGCTCTGCTGTTGGCCAGTTCTCGGTTGTCTGGCAAGTCAATGTCCGTTGTTCTCGGCACAAGCGCGGACGGAGACAGACACAGTGTTGGATTTAATAGTCTTTAGCTTGCCATGATTCTCTCTGTAATTTCATTGTTTTATTAATGAAGAACATTTAGCAGTGCTTTTTTCTTTTGTGTTCCTCCAAGTCTTTGGCCCTTGCGGCGAAAAGATGCAGCTATGCGATGAACCCGCGTAGCCGAATAATGATTATATCTACTCTGATCATGCGGCAAGGAGCTTGTTTTAGAAGGATTCGATAATTGTCATATTCTCTCTGTATCATTCTTCGCAATCATGTTGTTTGACCGCTTTCCTCTTTCAAGGCTTTGCACGCCGCCGCAAGCTAGCCTATGTCAGTGCAACTACCCTGTAGTCTAAGATGCTAACAACAGATAACACTGCGCTCCAACTGCTTCTCAGAATATAGACTAGTAAAGTCATGGTTATTCAAATATTGAAAAGAGAGGAATAATGCTAGTAGTAAACGATTGCAGCCTTTTGCAGTCCTTGCCGGCCGCAGACTATGGAGGAGTTGTACGATTATCCAAAAAAAAAGTAGCCAGCCCGCGTCAAACTCATAAAGATGGGACAAGATAGAGCAACGATTTGATGTTTACTCTTACAATAATTTTTCTAACCAATTTTATTGAAACTTGAGATGCGCAGAAATTGACTTGTGCCAGTATTACTTGCACCTAGTCAAGCATTGCTAGTACGCACTGCATCCGACAAAGAACTGTCGCAGTTGTTAGAAGCTCCCCAAATCTTCTCCAAGCTACCCTATTTACCTCTACATGAAAAGACCGCACTTGCGGTTCGGCTTTCCAAGCATTTTGCCCTGGACAGCGAGCTACAAAGGCGGCCGCCGTCAGGTTACATCGCATGGCCTAGCTGGCCACACCAAGGAGCCCTCGGCAGGTTCCTTGAGTCTGATGATCGCTTCCTGATGAGTGCCTAGTCTCACCTGCATGACATTTTTCATTTTAATTGTCCATTGTCTCATGACTGTTCTTGTCTCGGGACAAGGTCTCATCTCTGCAAACTCCTGGGGGCATGACAACGAGCTAGGACAGCATGTCTCGCGGAGCTCCCCTAGCGTGCGCGCTGGGCTGGCCATGATACAACGTCCTCCCGAATTGAGGTTGTAAAGCAGTCTACGGGGTAAAATATTGTACTAAATTACAGTCAACTCAACATTCAAATCTGCACCAAAATGGTGCTGTACAGCTAACAATGCAGGCCGGCGAGAGCCTTAGCGAATACGTCAATGGCGTCGCTGGTCGCCATGCAGCTTATTGAAGTAGGCTTGGCCCCCCATAAGCCACTCACGATGCCATTTGCGACGTGACAGCGCGCCGAAAGGAGATAAACCTCGATTTTTTATGTGCTAGAGAGGCTGAAAAGTTGCATGCAGACTTTGATGATTCTTACCTGCCAAGCACCAATGATCATGGCCATGTGCCGACAAATTTCGCGTCCCTCTTCGATGCAAGGCGTGGGCCATTATCAGCTGGCGAGTAATGGTGCCAAGGTGCTTGAGCTTTTTGTCACCTTGTCGATCGACACTGCACGTATATTACGCAGCATGTAACCGGTGGCAGATGGGGCCGAACAAGGCATCTTGTGCCTTGGCGATGTAGCTGCGCAGTTGGGGTGGCAGGTAGGTGGCAGGTCACCTTCTTGCCGAATTCGCCACCACCGCTCCAGATGCAAGCCACTCGGCCGCCAGCCGCACAGTGCGATAAGTTTTCTGGGATGAGTCGATTATGGGTGTCAAGATCAATTTGGCAAGGATCGAAAAGAGACATCTTGCAGTCTATTCGGCGGTCCAGGGCTCGAATGCCCCATTGTACCAACACGTACTGACGGCGCTGATGTGGATGCTGATTATGGCTATACGAAAGCGAGATCCAGCTGACCAAGCTTGTGAGGTGCAGTTGGATCGGAAGAGACTATTGATCGAGGTGTGTTGACCTAGAACAGCTTGCCACCCGTAAGCCTCGGCTGGGACACTCTGACTCTTTGACGCACGAATGGCGTGGCATACTCGGTGGCAACCGAGTAATGTTGCAGAGTAATCTGTTACTGGTGCGTGCACAATCAAACGTGGACAAATCATTTGTAGACGCACAAACGAGGGCGGAAAGGATGCCGTCCCAGCTCGCTCGGGTAATGTTCAAGACAAGCAACTCGAGCAGCACATCACAAGCAGGAAAAGGAACCTTGTTGACTTGCTCGCTCTTTTCAACGCAATCAGGCACCTTTCAAGCCCCATGATATGTCTCAGAGTACCCATCATGTAACATTTTACTCTCAATTCGTCGCTCGTATTTATTTTGGGGGCAAGCTGCAGGTCCCTTTCAGCTGGCTGTGGATTTTTTTCTCATGTCTGTCGGGCGCGGCAGATGGTCTCCGAACAAGGCCAGACGCCTCGGCGCAGAGTCTGAGACGGAGAGAAAAGATTGCTGCCCGAGTAATCCGTACGCCGTGAGATTTTGCCTCTTGTGGCTCCTCCAGGTTCACGTTGTAATCTCCACGCTCTGTGGTTTTCTTTTTTTTTTTTTTTTTGCTTTTTCGGGACGAACCCGTGGGCACAATGAAAAAGGGAGAATAGACAAGTTGTAGGACTAAATATGTATGCATGGCCAGAGATGGCACTTGCTTCTTTCTTACCTGGCGTTGGTAGCTAGCTCCGGCGGCAACCCGGTCTCTATCAAACTAAAATTGGCGACGGCCTTGACGGGACGGACTCGGAAGGGCAAGCAACCAACCCCCAGAGGTAAATGCCCGACCAGCTCGACCGAGGAAAGAATTTGTCCATTTTCTTCACTTACTTGGGTCCGCAGAGTCAGTGAAATCTTGTCGCAAAAAATGGTACTAATTAACCCCAAGCCCTCATCTCCCAGTCAGGTTGTGGCGCTGTCATAGCGCCATTCCTAGTTGGTAAATGACTAGTCAAGTAATGCCGCCTGATTAGTGACTTTGATATGCCGTCAAAACAGCCCAGCCTTGCGGAAAGTATAGACAGGAAGATTTTGTCCGAGGTGCTGAGCGACGAGCCGTGGGCTGTCTCGTCTTCTCAATGGGGGGCGAGGCCAAAGTTGGCCATGACAGAAGTAGAAAGATAATCACTATTCAGTCTAGTTAGATTAGCGCCACGGGCTTAATTAGCCCCTCTCTCTTGCCCAACACAAAGTCCGGGCAGTGGCAGCCTGCGGAAACTAATGATAGCCTGGTCAAGTGTATTAGAGCACACTGCAAGGGGAGACATGCATGGAAAGCGCTGGCAGTCAAGCCCAAACAGACCACCCGTTGTCCAGGACAAAATCCTTCACGGCAATCCTCTTCCTTTCTGACTGCAAAAGAGGGTCCTCCCGCCCCCGGCACATCAACAAGTCGTGGAGGGGCCGACCGGGCCGGTCCCGCCCTGGCTGCGACCCCCGCCAACTCTTCAGCTAACCAGCATTTGGCTGTATTTTCACATCCTGGTGTCCCCCTGGCAAAATAAGAGCCTGGTCAATTTATGCTATTTATGGTCCTCCCTGGCTTCTGGTAACCTGGGGGGTCGCACCATGCCGTATCTGTGTGGTGCACATTGACATGTAACGGTCTGTATCGCACGGTGCTTTCCGCAGCAGCAAGGCTTGGCCGAGCTGCAAGACTGCATAGTGCGATAATTAAGTTCTCGAGGCCGCTGAGCATCGAGTCACTTCCAATGTAGGAAAACTCATCCATCCATTGCGGCGCACGGGCCGCTCAACTCGGTCAGCACCGCAACGCTTTTCGTCCCAACCAAGATAGTTTGCCAAGTGGGTTGTGGAGGACATCTTGATGTGACCCCGGAACGTTTGCCATCTGCCGTATTATTATTAGTAAGAAGAATGAGCTGCTGCGTCTGCCTTGTAATAACAAATTCTATGGGCTAGCTCCGCATGAAAATACGGAGTAGTCAACGGCTATTGCAAATCAAGTGGAGGCGTCAAGGCGCCAAATTTTTAATTTTCTTTTTTTTTATATGTTTTTATTCTCACCAGTGGCGGAAGGATCTAGTTAGTCAAGGGAAAAAACCTGCTTTTTGCATGGCTAATTCACAGGCGAAAAGTAGCTGCAGCAAAAGAGACATTTCACGCCACTGACCGAGCTGCAATTCGAATTGCATGCAAGCAAGAGCTGCCCAACGATGGAGCCCGGTCGCAAGGCATTCCGATGGGTCATATGTGTGCGCGCAGGAGAAAAAAAAATAAGGCACCTTTACTTGGTAGAAGCTGATAGATCCAGGACTAACAACCTAGCCCACGCCAATTATGCATGTCTCTCTTGCCATCCTGGCCATTGTACTCGACTTGAAGCGGAGCGGTGACAATGGCTCGGAATCGGGATTTAGAAACTCGGCCATGTTTCTCGTTTGGATTTTCTACTTTTCCAGAGCGGCATTGGTCGCTGACAAACTTCAGATACCAGGCGAATTAATGACATCAGACTAGACTAGACAATAATCCAATACATCGGAATGATGACTCTCCGTGCAAAACTATCTAAAGTTTCTGCAATTATATGCACACTCAATGCTTGTTCCTTGGCGACTTGCATACATATTGCCATACGTATAGCACAACGATGCCCTAAATCCGCCTTGCTTCGTCTCTTGCATTGCAGGAACAGGGATCTCTGCATTAAGCACATGACAACTCGCATTTCGCTTCTGTCTTCCCGCAGCAAGCCCAAACGACAACTCATAGGGGGGTCCCCGCGATTTCTCTGATTTTAACCTGGTGTTCTGACAAACCTGTCCCTACGACCTGGCAACGGAACAAACCCCAGGGGTGCAGCAACGCTCCGCACTTTGACAGCTTTGTGCTGCGATACTCCGATGTTAGCGCATCCTTTGAAAATCAAGTTTTTGGCGGTGGCGTGGGCGTAGGAACGGCAAGATGGTATTACTCAGTAGGTCGGCTAGATGGACCAGACCAAGGAGCGGGATCGAAGCCGGCATGCTTACCCCAGTCATCACGCCTGATTCGTGTTTTTTTGTTTACCCATTTTCTCTGCTCGACATTACCACTGGAAATCATGCCCCATATGCTAGTCCGAGGCTCAAATAAGTAGACGAGCAAGTGCCGAGCGTAGGCGACTGATCGTACGAGATACTATATATGGCTCTCGACTATGGCAAGGGTCAATGAAGGGTCAATCATGACAAGAATGTATACCAACTACTTGAAAATCTGATCATAGCACTTTGGTGTCAAGACGAGCACTTTTTTGTAAAGATACGCCGAGAGTAGGCTGGCCAAGGAGTTTCGGAGCTTTCCTCAGCCTCTATATTTAGACAGTTCAAAATATATCTACAAATGAAGTGGTCACTAGGATGCACATCTCATCTTAGCCCCCCCTCAAGCTAATGCGATGGCGGTGTTGTTCTAATCCACTACAAAGGGATGTGCAAGCGTGTAAAGTCAAGTCAGCCGCACAGTAGTTTAGTAACGTTGTCATTGCAATGTCTCTCCTTGTCAGCTTTTCTTTTTGTCTTTGTCTACCCGAGTCTGCTTGGCTCACTGTTGACAAGACTGTCTCGGCATCCCGAGATAGATACCGGAAGCAACCGCTCATTCTCGATTCTGCCGGTTGAATCTGAGAAAAAAACGACCTGCATCAGACTGTAAAACCCATTTCGAGTCAATGCATGTAATCCTGGTACAGTACAAATTACAACACACCCTACTCGTATCAGCCCCGTTGTTGAGCTCTGCCTAGGCACTCTTATACCTAGTGGGGTATCAACAACGCCGCATTGATGGACGTCCTTTCGGGGCCATGCAGGAAACAACAACAGCCCCGAGAGCCACAATTTGTTTGGCTTTCTTCCCAGTCACGGTATTATTTGCTTTTCTCATCTCGCCGTCTCTTTTCTATCCCTGCTTGTTTGCCTATTGAAGATGGGTAAGCCACTCGGGTGGAGCAGAGGCAACGCAGCTGAGCTGGACTTGAGAGAGCGGAACAACCGTACGATGCCCAACAAGGCCTCGAAATCGAGTATATAAAGCACAGAAAATCCCCCAATGTCTTGTATCAAATCTCTCAGATCATCACAAACCCAGTTCACTTTCATACACACATCTCTTCAGTCCAGAAACCCCCCGCCACAACTCTTTACCACCATCAGAATGAAGTTCTTCCTTGCCGCTGCTCTCTTCGCTGGCGCCCTCGCCATGCCTACCGCTGAGATCGAGGCTCGCACGTATCCCACCAACTTATGTCCCAATGGTCTCTACTCCAACCCCGTCTGCGCTGACGTTGACGTCCTCGGACTCCTGTGCCTCAACTCGGCTGTCCGTACGTGGCGGTCCTCAAACTTACCCCTCACGATTCCAACTTGACTGACACTTTTGCAGCTTCTGAACCTCCCCGCGACACCAAACACTTCCAGGAAATTTGTGCCAAGATTGGCAAGGAGGCTCGCTGTGCTGTTCTCCCTGTCGTGAGTGCCCTTGATGAGATTTCCAGAAGGCAACCGCTAATTACGCGTGAAACAGCTCGACCAGGCTGTTCTCTGCCAGAGACCCGTTGGTGTCCCAAACTAAGTGGCACCACTGGTACCTTTTGTCCTCTGGATCATGGAAATCCTGCCTGGTTCAAAAGCTGGGCTGGCTTAGTTGGGCACGGCGGAGACTGAAGAGGAGCAGCTCGGATTTGCATCGCAGCTGAGTCATTGTCCGTGATTACTGAACGTCTTCCCACTTCTTCTGTTCTCTACTATGCCCTTAGTGTATAAAAAGGGACGCAACACATAGTTTCGTATTTACAAATTCAGAATATATTACCAAATAAAAGTCTTATTTTCTGTCACCTGCAAAGCGATGCCTCGAAACGATTGGATCGCGTAACACTGTACTCAGCGGAGGTGTCTTGGTTAGCAATCCTTGACCCCTGCCGAGCTTCTATTCTGGATTTAACAAGACTCGAATATTTCCAAGCCTGAATTTGCTGAAGAATCCGTTCAATGTCCGGACTGACTGAAGGTAGCACATCTCGTGAAAACCACCCCGTATGGTCGGTCTATAAAGCGGAACTTTTATCAGGAGTGCAAGATACGTTGACATATAGTCCACTCGTACGGGCTAGCATAGATTGAAACTTTCATGTAGTCATTATTCGAATGTATGAAAACTCTGCCTCAGAGTAAAGACCCAATTCTAATTTTGTGCGCCTGCTGTATCCCGTTCCGCCCATATCCTTTCTACTCTAGCTCGATAGTGCCAGGCGGTTTGCTACACCTCAATCAGCTTTCCATCTTTGACCGTGTTTTGATTCATTGTTAGCTTACCTGGTGACGTCGTAGACGACACGGCACACGCCGTCGACCTCATTCGTGATGCGCGTGGATATTTCGTTGAGCAGCTTGTGGTCGAAAGGATAAGGATTGGCAGACATGAAGTCCTTGGTCTGAATGGCGCGGAGGATGATGATGTACTGGTAAACACGCTTGTCACCCATGACACCGACAGCACGCTGTCACACAGTTAGTTGTCTTCGAAATACTGTAATTGCAGCGCGGTGGACTCACGCTGGGGTCGAGAGCGGCAAAAGCCTGGCCAATCTCGTTGTAGAGACCATTATCACGAATCATGTTGATAAAGATATTGTCAGCGCGACGAGCAATCTCGACACGCTCGGGAGTGACCTCGCCGAGAACACGGATGGCGATGCCCGGGCCAGGGAAGGGGTGACGCATGACGAGCTCCTCGTGAAGGCCCAGCTGGCGTCCAAGCTCGCGGACCTCGTCCTTGAAAAGCTCGCGGAGGGGCTCGATGAGCTTGAGCCCGTGGCCTTCGGTCATGCGCTTGGGCAGACCGCCGACGTTGTGATGGGTCTTGATGGTCTGGCTGGGGCCCTTGAAAGAGATGCTCTCGATGACGTCGGGGTAGAGAGTGCCCTGAAGAAAGAACTCGACCTTGCCGGCGCGGTCCGAGTGACTGGCCTCCTTCTCGATGCGCTCGGCCTCGGCCTCGAAGATGTCGATGAACTTGCCGCCGATGAAGCGGCGCTTGGCCTCGGGGTCAGTGACGCCGGCGAGGCCGTCGAGGAACTGCTTGCTTGCGTCGACGACGGTTAGGTTGATGCCGAGGTGGCCCTCGAGCGTCTCCTTGACCTTTTTGGCCTCGTCGAGGCGTAGGCAGCCGTTGTCAACCATGACGGCGTGGAAACGGTCGCCAATGGCCTCGTGCATCAGCTTGGCAGCGACGGTCGAGTCGACACCGCCGGAGACGGCGCCGAGGACCTGGCCCTTGGTACCGACGAGGTTGCGGATGCGCGTAATCCACTGATCAACGAGACTGGCCATGGTCCACTTCTGCTGGGCCTGACAGATGCCGACGGCAAAGTTCTTCAGAATAATGCCACCACTGCGGTTTCGGTCAGAATGGTGTGAGGGATGAGGTGTAGTGAATTGCGAACCTTTCCGTGTGGGTAACTTCGGGATGGAACTGAATTGCGTAGATGGGCTTGTCACTGTGGCCAATGGCAGCATACTCGGAGTTTTTGGTCGTCGCGATGGTGTGGAAGCCATCAGGGAGCTTGGACAGCTTGTCGCCATGAGACATCCACTAGTTTTGTCAGTCTCACAATGCTTCACTGCGCAAAAGATGTTACTTACGCAGCGCATATCCTCGCCGATGCCCTCCTATGAAAGTGTTAGAAAACTGTGTCAACCACGAGATGTATGCGCACTTACAAAGAGACGGTCAACATGGCCGCTGACCTTGCTGGCGTTGAGGACAGCAAGACCGTACCTACGCCCTATTAGTCGGGTATCCCAAGTTTGACAGACAAAGATGCGTACTCTCGGGCAGTACCGGCAATGACGTTATCAGGGGATAGACGGTAGGCAAGTTCCTGCATTCCATAGCAGATGCCGAGAATGGGAACGCCATAGTCCAACCAGGCGGGGTCAACTAAGACAGTGTCAACATCTACATGGTATGCGTGAGCTGGGCCTGAAAATACCGTGAGGGGCGCCATCCTCGTAGACACTGTAGGGACCACCACTCAGGATAATACCCTTGGGCTTCCAGGCCAGGTCGGCAGCCTTTTGTGTACACGGGAGCAGCTCGGCATAGACGTTGAACTCTCTCATACGGCGGATAAGAAGGTGGGAGAACTGAGAGCTGTAGTACGAAGAGGCATGATTTAGCACATGTACGCATGCCGCGATAATTGATGTGAGTCTCACCCAAAGTCGAGCACCAGGATGGTGTCGTAGAGCTTGTGAGGCTCCGTCTCAACGTCGGTGACAGACATGGCGGGGTAATATCTATGGGCGGCTCGGTGGATGAGAAATGGAGCCGATTTTCAAAAGTCTACGTTTTTTTGATACGGGTAGACGAACAGAATCTGAAAACAGCTCTTGTCAAGTCTCCAAACAAGAGCAGAGTCGCGACAACGCGAAGAAAAAAAAAAATTCACACTGGAGGAACTTGAGTGGATAACGGCGCCGTTGCCGCTGACCAATAGAGGGGCAGGAGGGGCACCACAGAAAAGTCACCGCGGCCGCGCTAAAAGGACCCTGATATCGATTTTAAGAAAGAAAAAAAAAATTCAGGTAAATGCATGGTTGAGGGATGATTGAAATCTGCTACCGAGACAAGTTGGCAATGCGCGCGTTTCATGGTGCGACGAGACTGTTTACAGTATAATCAAGGAAAAGAAATCTCTGCCCCGCGCGGCTGCCCCGCGCCGATGACGCAGTTAAAAGCAAACCAGACCAAGAAAAGGGAAAAAAAGAAAAGAAAATCACACGACAACTCTACCGACTATATAATCCGCTGACCAAGTGTTTCCATCCCCTCCTACCCCGAATAATCTCATGAGAAAGCAATTCTGTTTTGACACTCGCACTCCAATCGCAGGGACGTGCCTCGCCGATTCAACTACCCCGCCATGCGGCATGTTGCCCCTATGAATCGGTATGGAGCCAAAGGATCTGGAAAGGATACCTTCTCGAGTTAGTGACGTACTTTATTGTCAAAGTATCACACCCGCGCCCGGGGCTGAGTGCAGCTGACCATACCGTACACCGAACGCGTGCCGCGGAGCAACTTGGTGTTACGCCCAGCAGACGTCATACAGGAAACCCGGCGAGTGACAGATTCACCACGGCTGACACGCCTGACGGGATATAGACGATTCCCCCCCTCTCTCTCAGACGCCACGAGGAATGCCGCAAAAGTCGGCGCACAACTGGCACATCTTCTCTGCAGGCTCGTAGCGGAATCCGTCGCCCTCGGGGCCGGCCCTCGACCCCTCGGACGTGTTTGGACACTCTCTGGCCGCAAAGGCCGCCGACGACATGACGAAGCGCCGCTGCTTGCAGACGACCGTCACCAGGCCCGTCTGATTCACGGCGTGACGCATGCCGTACGGCGTCTCCACTGCCTCTTCGATGCGCCGGCACCGGTCCTCGGCCGTGCACGGGCAAAACTCTTGTACCTGGATAAACTGGCACATGACCTTTTGGGTTTTGACGTCGGGAAAAGGGAAGGGGGGAAGTCAAGGACGGAAGAAAGAAGAATGGGCACATGAAAGAGACACGGGTGCGTGCAAGGCTAAGTGGTTTTTTTTTTTTTTTTGTGTTTGGCTCGGAAACAACAACAACGAAGCTGCAGCATGTTCTGTATTTTCTTTATATAATGGTGCGACCACATCGACGTCGTGCAAAGCGGTACCCAAATTCGCCCTGACCTCTCTATTAACCTTTTTTTTTTTGAGAATTTGTCGAGAAAAAAAAACAAAATGTAAATAAAAATAAAAATAAAAAATAAAGATTGTTTCAGCTCATGATGAGCAACGCGCGAAACTCCTGGTGAGTCAAGGCGACGCCAAAAAAAAAAAAAAAGAAAAAGAAATAAAAAAAGAAATAAATAAAAAGTCTGCCCAAGTACATGCGCTCATAGGTAGTTGCTGCACATGCTGCAGTTGCTGCAGGGCCGGTCCGTAAAGACGTAGACTGTCTTGTCGCCCACTGTGCCCATGCGCGACGATATTGCCGTCTGGAAGCAGTCTCGTGATGCACGCGAGCCTCTCTCCTTGAGTCGTCGGCGCAGGCAGATTTCGCTCCTGTGGACCGCATCGCTCACGACGTGGTAGGGCGTGCCGCCGATGCTGACTTGGCTGGTTCTCAGAGCGCCCAGGCATCGGCCGGCCTCGCCGCAGGCACACAGTGTGATTTCGTAGTAGAATTTGCACATGGTGATGCTGTGTGGTGGTACTTGGCAAACGCGAATATCTGTACGATAAAAACGAAGAAAAAGAAAAAGAAAACAAGGAAATCAGATAAATGAGTGGTAGAGTGAGGCTTGAATGAGCGTATGCTATCTGCCAAGCAGATATATAGTCGCGAACCAAGTACCAAGATAGAGTGGAAGGATTTGGTCTTTTTTTTTTTCACTGCTGAGTTATTCATCACCAAACCTGACCGTGACCAATACTCTTATAGTAGCCATGATAAACTACAGTCCATGCTCTACGCGCCGTTGTACACGGAATGTTCGTCCCCATCCGTCAGCCGGCCCTCCTGCCCAAACTTGATGCTCGTGCCACTCATCATATTCAAGGTCCTACTTTGCATCTTTGGGCAGAAGACACTTCTCACAGGGCCACGCATATCCTCGCATCGAAAACGCAGCCGTACGGATCACTCACTCTCCCAATCAAACTTGTCGGACTCCTGGCGACCGTGTGTTTGGGCAGACCCCGTCGCGGCACGTCGCCGTTGCCTTGCCTTGCCTGCGCTGCTCCCAACACGCCGCGGACCGTATCAGGGCATCGTTTTTTCTGAAACGAAACAGTTTCTTCATGTAGACGGTGGAGCCCTAAGCAGAGCTGATGCACTCGTACCCCGCTGGGCAGGGACAGAGAGCCTGAGATAGGCTGCTGCAGCATAATTTTGCACATCTTTCGGGTCCGAGCAAGATGATGCGGAACACAGATGATTGGACAGTAATTTAGTGGCAAAAAAAGTAATAACTAAAATCTCATGTAATTTTGTCTCTTTTCGTCACAATCGTGAAACCTAATGAAATTTTCCCATTTCTTCTCGTATATAATTGCGATTTCGTGCTGACAGATTTGGGCCGAGATCTGGTGCTACGCAGCCCAATCACTGCAGCGTCTTTTCCGAGACACGACCTGGGTATCAAAAGTAATGTATTGCCCTCTATTTGAGCCCAAATAGATTTGTAGATGATGACATTGCGGTCCATCATCGTTGTCCTCGACGCTTTCTATTGCAGCTGTTCGAGCCTGACCCTGATTCGGTACCGTACCTTGTTGAAGGATCATCAGGTCCATGTAACACAAATCTTCTCAACATTCGAGTTCGCTTTAGTATCAACTTTTGGCATCGTATTTCTAGCCCAAATACATCCACACCCTACTCAAATCTCATGGATGCCGCGCCGATGCGCCCTTTGGCGCGCGCCCAACAAAGTAAAAATTTCCCGCGCCCTCCACCACTTCTCCCAAACTCTCTACAAAGTGCGCCTCATCCCAAAGTTTCCAAAAGGAAGCCCCGATTTTGACTTGCTCTCCTTGGGCAGCGGACACTGTGCTTTGCATTCTGCGCAGACGTCTTCGTCCTCGACGGGGATGGCTGCCCCGCCACCTATAACCGACACCTGTGGGCAGTTCATGTCCGCTTCCATAATGTTCTTGCTTCGCTGAAGCTTGCACGAGTGCGAAATGACTTGCGATGCTCTATAGTGCCACTTTGCTCCGTATCGAACGGTAAATCCCCGCCCGAGCTGTGTGCAGTTGTCGCCGGCCGGGCAGCGGCAGACGAATTGATAGGCGGCAAAAGTGCACATGGTTCTTGGCTAAGCAGAGGCTGTATGATATTGAAAAAAAAAAGTAGTGAAAAGGTGTAGTGGACTTTTTTTCTTCTTCATCTTTCCAAGAGCGATAATTCAGGACTCTCGTCGCTTATATATTTGGTGGCAAGACATGGTTTCAGCGCGCACGTGTCGCAGATGAGGCGTTGGACGCAGTGATTGGCGTTGGGAGCTGTTTATTTGCTTGGCATATTTAGACGCACACGACTTCACCAATGATTTTTTGGGCTTTTGGATTTGCGGTTACAGTTTTGCCCATTGTTCCTGCCCCTATACATGCATGTCGCACATGGTCACAGAACCAACCGCTGGCAGCACCCAGTGACTTGCTTGTGATGTCGAGATACAAGAAGAGGGGGACAAAACAAAACAAGTCCAGCAACCAAGCATAGCATATTGAGATATTTGAATGCTCACGTCATATGTCATTCATAGTGATGTTCAGAAAAAAGATCAATCATATTCACCGTACATCTTACCCATCTATATACTGACACACTGGCTGTCATTCATCTCACACTGACAAAGGGCTCCGAAGATATTGCCAGTATCACCGGTATGCTCAGCTGGAAGAATTTTTGGCCACCGTCTCAGGGTCGGCGTGCCCTTTCTAGAACCTGCTAATTAGCCTGTGTATCTGATATCGTAGCACCTACCTCTCAGACGGCGCCGCTTGGTTCTCGAGTAGAATAGACTTTGGAATCGATCCCGAATTGACTGCCAAGATCCATCACAGTCATCTGCTATTTGTTGCAACAGTCGCTCTCTCTTGCCAGTTTATGCCCGTCCAACAAAATGGCGATCTTTCCCAAATTAAAGACGATGGCGTACGTTGTAAAGCACTTGGTTATGGCTATGCTTACAAACGGTGTTTGCATGTTGCTGTTGTTCATGTTGAGGATAGCCCATAGCTCGGCGCAGAATGCCAGTGCAAGGCAAAGAATGCTGATATAGGTGAGGAGCTGTACATTCATGGCCAGCCGCGTGGAGGGTCTGCTCTGCATCAGTGCGGCTGGCATTGAATAGGCCGTCACGAAGTGCCTGGACTCTTGCTTGCTTTGTCGCCGGGAGATGTAGCTGAACTGTTGGCCAGCTTTGCGAAGGAATGTGAAACGGAGTGGAAGAGTGCTCTTTCTGCAGTAGAGACGTGATTCAGACCCAGAAACATGGGAAAAGTGAATTGAAAGACATCAAAGTAAATTGCGGTTATATCTCGCATGTTGGTCATTCTTCTTGTCCTACTTTCTTTTGGCGAGAATTTTTTGAGGAAGGAAATCCTCGCATCATCTATCATAGAACCATGAACAAGCTCGGAAATGTCTTCGCACGACTGATTCAGGTTCATCGCGGAGTGGTTTGCACCGACTTGGCATTCGGCGGCGGTTGCGACCTTTGACGATGTATTCACTTGAAATGGGGAGGAGCGTTATTTACAACAGCATCTCTAGCCTTGCCTGCTACCCATTGATTATCGCGCAAGGCTTCCTTTTGCAACCTTGCTCCCTGGCGACTGGCTGCAGGTGGACAACCATGATGAAGAGAGGAGCTGACCTTGCAGCAACGGGAATTTCATGTCTCGGCGGCGGCAAAGGGGGCTGACGACCAAACCGGGACCTATGATTACAAGACATGGCAATCCTCAAAGCCGACGCAGTTCTTGAGTCTACTTGGCCATTTTGTCGAACATTTCGGCAGCTGCGGGCTTGTCAAGGCCAAATCAATTAATCTTTGGCCAAATAAGTACTGTGGTGTGGTTATCTCTGCGCATAAAAGGTACAAAAAGTTGGATCGAGGGCCTTGGTTGATTCAATCGTTCTTCCAGTTCTTACTTGCAAGGAGCTACACTAGAGTCTGTTGTAGCCGGCTCCCGGGTTCGTGAACCTTGTTCGATGTTTACCATCTCGCAGCTTAATAAACTTTTGGCGCCCAGTTGAAAGATTTTCCGAGATGGCTGCGGGTACAATTCTAGTAAGCTCGTTCTTTCCAGGGGCATCTAGTTATCATTACGCAGAGTTTGGCTTGGCGAGTGCCACAGCACCTTTCCAAACCGCTCGCTTTCACCCCCCACGATTCAAGTCGGCGGCATCTTTAACTTCCCTCACCCCGATTTCTATGCTGATGCTGGCCTTCACATGAAGAAGCTTACCGACAAGGCTCAACTCGACTCCGCCCTCCCCCTCCATCAGCCGCGGCATCAAGGCAACTTGTAAGCCAAGCCAATGCCAATGTCACCCGCCCCCGCGAACCACACTAACAAGATATCCCTGGTTACCATCGCCGTCTTCCCCACAAAGAGCGCCGCTCCACCCGTCATGCCATCGATGCGGGGGAGGATAGTAATAGACGGGGGGACGAGAGAAACTCTCTCACCAGACGTGGCACACGTGGGTAAGGGTACCAGAGTGCCCCGAGTTCCCCAGATGTTGCTTCAAGTCTCAATGTCGCTCTCAAACCGCCCCCTCTGTTCGCCGATGGTTTGTTTATACTATACCGCAACTCTCCCAGTCAATTACCAGGTTAAATCCTTTAATTTCCCAATTACAAGTTCACTCACACAAATTTGAGGTTGCACAACAATCGTCAAAAAAACGCCACCTCGTACACAGCATCGCCAAGGCTGAATCCGGGCCTTGAGGCTCATCAATTGCTCCGTGCTTCCGCTTGTCAAGGACCCCCGAAAACTGCCAACTTTTTTTCTCACCTCTTTGTCAAGACGGGGAATAACTCGGCGCCACAAAAAAAAAACAACTAGTTCCGGGGTAGTATGGGGGAGCGAAAAGCTTTCCCCAGACTGCCTTCCCGATCAAGTAAAGACGGGGTGCGGCCGCCGCCGGGCTAATGATGGCGGTGACATTTTCGCACCGACACGCTCCTCTTTTTATTTTTGTCCCTGGACTCATTCGCTGATTTATTGCTGGTGAGCGGCGAGTAAGAAAATGACGACCCGACCGCAGTATTCACTCAAAGATACGCAGTGAAAACGAGTTCTCCCGCAAAGTCGAAACGAGTAGGCGGATTGTAGTTTGATGGTCCCTAAACTCATTTTCGCTCTGATTTATTGCTGGTGAGCGGGGGGAGCTCGGCCGAGCAAATGGCCTTCAAAAACAGGCGAGAACGAGGTAATTCTACCTCCACCCGGCAGTGCTCGTCAGTTTATTGCCTCTGATATTGCCCAGCTTCGGTGGAGCAGCAACTCAGATGCGGAGAAGCAGCGGCCGAGTAGGAGCTGATTTTGTAGTATTTTGGGATGACTAGTGCATATGAGCACATCCATGGCTTGCAGGAAACCCCGGTTCGCTTGCGACGGTAGACGACGAGCATGTCTGTTTTGTTCCTCGGCTCGTTATACCGTTGATCAACGACTTGCCATGTGGAAGTCTGACCGAAACCCGTCCCATCCATGACCATCCCCATCCCATATCCCAATTGGTATATAAGCCGACCGCTGATCCCCTGGAACAATCTACTTAACAATCTACCTAACTCTCTCTCTCTCTCTCTTTCTCTCCATCCTCTCAACCTGTTCAAGCCTCAAATCATTTCTCTCATTTTCCCTCTGCCCACCCTCTCTCTCACCATGCAGATCAAGCTCCTCGCCCTCGCGGCCCTCGCCACCACCGCCGTCGCCGACATCAAAGGCGCCCTCGAGACCATTGCCACCGCCACCATGCAGCTCAACAAGTCCGTCACCTCGTACTCGGGCGGCCTCCTCGGCCTCGTCCCCATCACCACCGACTCGCTCTGCCTCCTCAACGACATCAACCAGGGCACCCGCACCGCCCGCGCCTCGGCAGCCCTCGACTACGAGGCCGCCCTCGACATTGCCGGCGCCACCGGCACCCTCGCCGACGACGTAAACACCGTCATTGACAACCTGGTCCGCACCAAGCCAAAGTTTGACAACTGGGTGATTGTGACGCCCATCATCAAGGTCGTCATCGAGCAGCAGCGCGACGCGACAAAGGATCTGTGCGCGGCGGTTTTGCAAAAGATTCCAAAGGAGCTGGCTGACGTTGCGGCGATTCTGATTAAGCAGATTGATGACAAGTTTGTCGAGGGCATCAAGGCGTTTTCTTGAGGTAGTGTGGGACGAATGACGAGTTTCCAATCACGGGCCAAGTTTGGGGAGACGATGCCATGCCGGCTTGGCCAGACTACAGACATATTGTACATTCTCAAGTATATATTGACGACAAATACAACTCCAACCCGGCCATGTAACTGTCTACACAATCGCGCGTCATCACCGCACACCCAATTCCCAAAATATCTCGAAAAATGTATTTCTGAAAAAACTTTTGCATAGATACAACTATCCAATCCCACATCCTCCCTACTCCATCTGGTCCACCGTCTGCGGCGTCGCCTGCCCACCCGTCGTCGCCTGCGCGCCCTCCACCGCGAGATCCTCCTCGCCCACGTTGCACCGCCACCCAAACTCGTCCTCGATCTTGCCCAGCTGAATAGCCCTAAGCTTCTCTAGCAGCTTCAAGCACACCGGCCCGGCTTCCTCCTGCTCCGGCGGCATGTACGTCACCGTCACCTCGTCCCCTTCTGTGCTCACCTTGGCCACTCCTCCTTCCGCCGCCGACAGCCCGCCCGCGACCCTCCGCGTGATGGACCGGATCGGCACCAGCGCAGCCGCCGTGCCCGCAGCCATGACTTCGGTGAAGCTCGGCAGCTCAGCGTACTTGACCGTGCGCTTCTCGACGGCCCAGCCCCAGCTGCGGGCAATGTGCTGCACGCTGTCGCTCGTGACGCTGTCAATGACGCAGTTGGAGTCGGGCACCACGAGCTTGACATCCGTCTCGCTCTTGGCAACGACGCCAATGAAGCCGCTCGTGCTAAACTCGTCAATGTCCTCGTGGTGCGCGCTGTCGAGATGCAGCGTGATGCCGTAGCCGTCGTTCCGCGCGCCGTCGCTCCACCGCAGCACCGGCGCGTAGTTGCCGCCGACCTTGGCATGCCCAGTGCCCTTGGGCGCCGTGCGGTCAAACTCGTCCAGGATCAGCGCCTTGACCGGGCCGGTCCCGTGGTACACGCCCGTCGGCACCACAAACACGCAAAAGGTGTACTCTTCCGGCGCCGTGAGCCCGAGCTGCGCGCTGGAGCCGTACAGCTGCGGGCGGACGTACAGCGCCGCGCCCGTCTCGTGCGGCGGCACGAAGCCGGCATTGAGCGCGACGGCGGCGCGGCAGGCCCGCACAAAGACGTCTACGGGCACGTGCGGCATCGAGACGACGTCGGCCGAGTGCTGCAGGCGGAGGCCGTTGCGGTCCGGGCGGAAGACGCTAATGGCGGAGTCGCCGGGCATGCGGAAGGCCTTGAGGCCCTCGTAGGCCTGCTGGCCGTAGTTGAGGGCGGGGGACATGCCGTGGATGCGCATGTAGGGGTCGGCGACGAATTTGAGGGGCGTCCACTGGCCCGTCGTCTTGGAGTAGGTCGATTCGATGTGGCCGTTGACTGCGTCATGGACGTGGTAAGTGTTGTGGTTTGGATTGGAGGGGCTGGGTTGGGGGGCTTTATACCTTCGCGGACTTTGAAGCCGACGTTGGACCAGTCAATCGTGTTGACCGGGGGAGGGGGAAAAGCAGCCATGTTGAGAGGTTTGTTCGTCTGTCGGTTCTTTTGGACGGTTCCGATGATGTGCTGCGTCGTGGTAAGTTGGAGTTTAGAAAGTTGAAGTTTAATCGCGGCACAGAGACGACCAGGTGGAGGGGTAGCGCGGGGCAGTAAAAGATGGAGATTGATGTATCACAGCTGCCATTGCGCCCACACGAGCGGTGCAATGTTGTTCGAATACCTACATTTGGATGGCTTCGCTTGATAGCCTAGTCTTGATAAATAATGCCAAAAGTCAAGACACAGGGCAGAGTGATCAATAGTGAGAAGCAGGCCGGGCACCAGCTCATTTTCTACGTATGCTTGACTCAGGTGGGCTGATGGCCCCTCCATAGGCCGATGTCGGGTGCATGCACTCGGCTTAAAACATTGAGCTTACTCGCAGTAAAACAAGCTACTTCTGCTTACGGATCGGCGCTAGGCCTTACATCCGATTCGTGCTTTTCCTTTGGCTGAATATGCATGCACTAAAAAAGGGAACCACGCAACATGACTTGATTGTATTGTCTCTCGGCCTGAATACATCTAACTTCAAAAGGGCCCTTGCGGGGTAATGGCTTTTTATGCGTAGACAGCTCGTATGTGAAAGGAAAGAAATAGACATCTGGTGCAGGTGTGTGTGTGGTGAAGCTCCGCTAAAAGAAACGCCGTGGAGTAGAGAGCTGAGATGTTTGCAAATGCCGACTCTAAAAGAGGAGCAAAGGAAGATGAGAAAATATGAACGCAAGTAAAGTGTTTTCGCCAATGAGAGTGGAAAAAAAGAAACAAAGTATATAAATCATGTAAAATCATTCAGCGCGTCTTCTTTGTCCCGTCATCACGACAGTAGCTCATGCCGCTGTTTGTCCAAGCCCGGTGCCAGCCAGACGCTGAAGAAACGTGAGAACGCCTAGAAAAGATTATTAGCACCACAGACGCGTGGTAGAAAAGAAACACCTTGAAGGATACGTACCGCTGACACCTTGGGTCAACGTGGCGCTGGCCTCGGTGCTTCTGCTACCCAGGCTCACCGTCACCACCTCTCGTACAGCACCCACATCGCCGAGCAGGTTCGCCCACTTGAACACTTTTTCATCCTCCCGTCCGTCGCCAATCACCATCATGAAGTCCACCGCCTCCTTGCGTGGGCCGTCTGGCCCCAGATGGCTCTTGAACCTATCAAAGACTTGCTGGGCGGCGGTGCTCTTTGTCCAGTCGGCGGGCTCCACAATGATGCAGCAATCGAGCAGGACAGCGTGCACACGCTGCGACTCGCACGCGTCGTTTACGTGGCTGGTGCAGTCGGCCGCCAGGCGCGACGCTGACTCGAAATCCTCGGCGTTGCCAAAGTGAAAGATGAGGCTGCAGCGGCGCTCCTCGAGCTCCGCACCAGGCGTGCGCTCGAGGTAGTAAGTGAGGATGCTCTTGACTGAACGCTTCCAATTCTTAATCTGAGACGTGTCAGCCATTTCCTCCCACTCTGTCGCGCCGTGGTCTCGCAGGAAGCAGCCGTTTTCGGCAATGAGGCCCAGGTTGGGCACGCGCTGGAAGACGCGATCCAGCTCCTCGGGCAGCCGCCCAGACATGATATAGACGCTGTTGCGCTCGTCCAGCAGGAGCTCGTTGAGAACGTCCAGTGTCCTCTGCGGGCTGACGGGAATGATCTGATTCACTGGGCCCCAGTTGACCAGCGTGCCCTCGTAATCCAAGATGAATAGACGACGTTTGGATAAATTGTACTTGTCCGTGACGACGGGGACAGAGAGGCGCGGAACAGATGTCTGATCGCGCTTATGCTGAGTCTCGTATGCACGATCCAGACGAGACAAGAACTCGCTGAACCAGTGAGAACCAGTATGAAGAGATACAGCCTCGTACAGGTTCTCCCATCGTGCCTTCTTCTCGTCACCGCTCATCTCCAGGGCTTGTTTGATGGCGTCGGCGCATTGTCGATAGTCCCAGGGGTTGACTCGGAGCTCCTTGCCGTTGAAGAGCGACGAGGTGCCCGTGAATTCAGACAAGATCAGAGACCCATACTTCTTGTCGGGGAAGATTTTGCCATCTTGGCAAAACAGGTACTCGTGCGAGGTGAGATTCATGCCTTCGCGCTGGCTGGTAATCATGAGAGCGTCGGCAACGCTGAGAAGAGCGAGATACTGGGCATAATCGATGTCCTGTTTGAGATACACGACCGGCTGGTACGCAAGATTGGCCCACGATGAGTTGACGCGAGTAACAATGTCCGATACGGTAGCATCCAAGTCGCTCTTGTCACTAGAAGAGAGCGCTACCTGAATAAGCACCGTATGCTCGCGCCACTCTGGGTACTTGTTGAGGAACAATTCGTACGAGAGCAGCTTCTGTCTCACACCGCGCACATGATCCAGCTTGTCTCTGGCGACAATGAGCCTCTTGCCCTTGTACCGCTCCTGCAGAATATCGAGCCAGCGCATCACCTCGGGCTTTTCTCGATGGATTGCCAGGCTGACAGGGTCGATGCCAATGGCCAGGTTGACGACATCGACGAAACGGTCTTCGAGCTGCAGGCCCTCGGGCGTAGCCTCGACGCTCAGGATTCTGCTGCACGTCTGCAGGAAATGGCGGGTGTACTCGCGAATCTGAAACCCAACGAGGTTGGCGCCAAGCATGCCCTCGAGAAGCTGCTTGCGCACGGCAAGGCATCGAAAGACCTCGGAGGAGGGAAAAGGGACGTGCAGAAAGAAGCCAATCTTGGCTTCGGGTAGCTTCTGACGGACCATACTGGGGACTAGGAGAAGGTGGTAGTCGTGGACCCAGACGACGTCGCCGCGCTTCCAGTTAGCAACAATCTTGTCAGCAAAGGCCTGGTTGACATTGACGTAAAATTGCCACGAGTGATCCTCGTAGGCTTTGCTCTTGGGGTTGTCGGGAATCTGGTAGTGGAACACGGGCCAGAGAATCTGCTTGCAAAAGTGGCTGTAATGGCCGTCAAAGTCTTTGTCGGAGCAAAAGACTGTCAGCATGTCGTGCTCGGTGGCCAGGGTGGCTTCAATATTCTGCTTCTGCTCCGTCTCCTCGAGCGCATCGGTGGGCATGCCGAGAGTGCCTACCCACATGTGCTCGCCGAGCTTACCATCGCGGGCGGCGGCGTCGACGGCGTTGCGCAGGCCACCGTTGCCCTGGTCGGCGTTGACAACGTGCCAGGGGGCCGAAGCGAAGACGCGGTCGTGGCTGTCGCTGCGAGTGTGGGGCTTGGGCTGGACGACACCGCGGCGGCCGAGCTCGTGGGCCTTTTGCAGGGTGCGGCCCGTCTCAAAGGCGTGCGGCGCGGGCGGAGAGTTTGCGCGGGACTTGGGCTGGTCGGAGCGGTGGCCCCAGGACTGGGAGAGCTGGTTGATGGGAGAGTCCATCTCGTGGGGATACTGGATGCGGAGGCCATCCTCGTTGGCAAAGAGATTGGGGGATTGCGACTCGTCAGTGGGCGTCTGGGGCGGCGTGATGTCCGGACGCGGCGCGAAGAGGCTGGGCCGGGCCGGGGTGGGCTGGGCGAGCGGCTGAGGGACGTCAACGGTCGAGGAGCGGCGACGGGCCAAGGCGGCGCGGCGGGGAGGGGTGCCGGGCAGCTGAAACTGCACCGTCTTGGGGAGAAACCTGGTGGCAGCAACGGGTGTGGTTAGGATTACAATGCGCATCAACGGCTTCACCCAGGAAAAGAGGTGGGTTGGGGTGGGCAGCTTACAGCGAGCAGACAAAGACAGTCATCTTGAAATGATCTAGACGGGATCAAGGCGCAAAGATGTAACGTAAGTTCGACAGGCAATAGCCTGGGATGTGAGTGGTCAATGTGGTTTGGCGCGATGACGGTCGTGAGAGATGGCTCTGTTGTAGTGGCTTGGGGCTAAGCCATGAGGGCTAATCGGCAGGATCAAGGACAAGTGCTGAGAGCGAATGCGGGCGCGTTCGACGCGATGCAAACGGCGATTGATGTTATCGTCAGAGCGGATAGGCCATTAGGCGAAAGTGGTGGCGAGAATGGTTGGTGAAAGAGGAGAGAGCGAGGGAGCTGGTAGAAGAATGCTGAATGTTTGACGTTGGAGGAGGCGTTGCCGGTCAGCGCTATCTTTGGCGGGGTGGGAGCGCGTTTCGCTGGGCAGTGCAATTTGGCAGTTTGGGCGGTTAGGTACCTAGTTTTGTAACGGTTCCAGTGGCTACAGTGGCACAGTGGCTAGGTACCTAGGTAGGTAGTAGCTGGCTGAAGCTGTGGCTTTCACTGTGGCTTTTGCCGCTGGATTGTAGTTGGTCTGTGGGAGAGCTTTCGATCTTCAGTGGAAGTAGCGCCGGTGGAGCGGAAACTGAAAATGACAGTTCCAAGTCGTGTTTTTGTAGAGTGTAACGTGTATCTTTGCCCCTTTTCTTTTCTTCTGTCTCTCGTCTTTTTTGCTGTAGTTGTCTTGGGTGTCCAGTGTCCTGGCAGTCCTTGGATCCGACGGCTGGCTGCCGAAGCAAACCGTTTGACGACGTAATCGATAAAAGAAAAAAAAATAAAAATAAAAAGAAACTGCTTCTGAAACCAAGGCACAACCCAAGCAGTGTCTGAGATCGAGATTTTAATCGCTCAACAGGCAAGGATGCACGACTCAGCACCTCCAAAGCTGACGGTGACGAAAAAAGAAGATGCAACCCTCGCTTGGCTGTTGAAATCAAGAAAGTCAACGTCGCTCGATAAATGCCTTGAATAGAAGCAGCATAGAAGACGCAAGCTGACGAGTCGCGGCCCTCCAAAGGAAGCTTTCGTCCGAAGTGAGTGGATTCAGACCAACGCAATCCACTCACTTTACAGGTCAGAAAGACCTTTTTTTTTTTTTTTTTTTGGCTTTGCCTTGGCTTTCGGAGCTTCGTCTCTCGGAGCTTGCCGCGCCAATGCCTGGAGGGTAAGTCGTCACTTTGGCGTAAACGACTTTTGTTGTGGCGCTTCCTGTTTTCTTTCTCTTCTTGTTCCTCTTGTTCTTCTTGTTCTTCTTGTTCTTCTTGTTCTTCCTCCTTTTCTTTCGCTTCCTTTTTTTCTTTTGGGTGTTTGGGACCAGCAGAAGCATGCAAGATGCCGCACCATCCGATTCCCACACTCTGGCTCTTTTATATCATTATCTTGTTTAATTTTACTTAGTCCTGTACCATGTCATTTTCTGCCGTCGGGCTGAGAAAACGGCTTGCCGAAATGTCCCAATGGCAGCCCAACGTCATCCGCATTGCCCATTCCCCTGGGTCCATGCGCTGCGTTGTGCTCTGTCTGGGGCGTGTCATGGACCTTTGTCTGTTGCGGCTAGCTCGCCAACACGTTGATGGGCGTTCTTTTTCTAGTCACCTGCCCAAATTTTGTAACTCGCTATTCAGCCAACTGATACACTTTTTATCTATTTAGTGTCAAGTGTCGCAGCTTGGTTGCGCTTGTAATCTCCGCAAAGGCACTGTACTGGACTTGGAGCGGTTAAGCTCCGTTCGCCATGCACTGTGCCGCACCGTGAGAAAGCACGCATGCAAGTCCAAGAACGGCCGCCGGGAATCACAAACGGCAATTTTTATCAGGATCAAGAATCACCATTCGTAAAAAGAAAGAGGATTTAATTCGTACATTATATCCCGCGGCTTTTTTTAATGTAAAACCACTCATGATGTGGCACTTGCTCCTCATTCCCTTGTGTTCCCTCCAGCCACCACACACCACAACTCGGCATCGCTGCGCTGCCAATCATTCAGGAGGATGCACAATTCAACACCTGCCCTTGGCCAACAAGAATAACTCCAGCCGCCACACCTAGTTACAAGCGGAGCCCCGTCCTGATTCTTCGATTTCCTTTTCTTCTCTCTCGCCATTTCTCGCCGGTCATCGAACTCCACCGAGACTGTAACCAAGAATGCGTGCGTGCCCATGCAGGCTGCAGCGCATCACTCCCCGAACCCCCCTTCGTCTAGCGCGGGCCGGGCCACTTTACCTGCAGCCGTTGGGCCGCCGCCCGCCCTCCCGTTTCCATAGTTGACACTGGATTCTTCTCTTCTTTTCTGTATTTTTCTGTTTGAATTGTCTGCTCGTTTGAGGAGAGAAGATTTGCCATCTCGCAGAAAAATGAAATTTTGTAGAACTTGCTCGACGCATGGTTCTCTTGTCCAAGAATAATGAGCCAACCTTACAACACTTACTTACACTCAAGCCTTGGCCCAACCCTTCTTGCCCACCTACCCAGACACCAGCTGACTTGAATATTCCCCGTGTAAGTCAGTGTTCTGGACAACACATCTTCCTCTGTTTTTGGTCCTCTAATTCTTCTGCTGTGCAACGCACCAAGCCCTTGTTGTTTTTTTGCCTCTTCCACTTACATGTCAGACTCCTCCGGCTTGGCACACAACAGCACGCCATCATGGCGGGTGGCTTGGCTCCTTGTCCACCTCCTGCAAACCTCCACCACCCTCCACCAACATCCTTCTTACCCAAGTTGCCACCGCACCTCAACCTCGCACGGCATCCTGCGCGGCGGCTCGCCAGTTCATTGACCACGTGCCTCCTTCTCTGAAGCGAATTTCCTTGCTGCCTCTACTTATCGATCCTGCTTTTACTTCTTTGCCATGCCTTTTCTGCTCTGCCATGCCCACTGCTCATCGCAGTTTCAATCCTCAACTTGTAAAACTCGTAAGCACAACATCGAAGCCCAACCGGCTTGCGGCTTATAGAAATGCGAGAAGCACTTGCCGGTGGCACTAATTACTGTTGTCAACAGCCTAATGTCTCAGTCTATGCTCTTGGTATCGGCGTTCCCGACTGTTCCATTCTCATCTGTACCCCCGGCCTTGCCTGGGTAGCGTCAGATAACGCTTCGATCCTATCCCCCCCGTCCCCTTCCCCAGCTTTCTGCTTCCGTCGCAGCTTGGCCTGCTTGGCCTGCAACTTCTTCTCACATGTTTCTCGCTTACCCCAGCCAACCCTCACCACTGGCTCGGCAGTGCTATGCAAAGACGCCACGGCGCGAACCCTTCTGCCTTATCCTCGCCTCATCCACGCCTCCTCCAATCACGCCTCACCGAAAATGGTCGACAGCAACTCCAAACCACATCACTCTGCAGACTCGGCACTCCGTCTTGAAACAGGCAATACAGTTGTATATTATAGATCTTTCTTCCTTTCTGTCGCTGCCAGTATATGCCTCATTTCCATTGCCACGTCAATAGCCCGCCGCGCATGAACCCTGTGTTGGCCACAGCCAGTCAGTGCTAATCATTTTTCCCGATAAGTCATAAAATATGCACTACCATGCACTGCCTCCTTGCCTTTCCCCTTTTCTTGATTTCTAATTGCACCACAGGCGCACAGCCTTGTCCTTTCCGCCGCTGCCAACTTTCTTGCCGTCCGGACTCCAGTCAACGGCGTAGACTTCGTCTTGATGACCTGGCAAGTCCGCGGCTAGCTTGTGCGTTGCCATCGACCATACCTTGAGCGTCGTATCCTTCGACGCCGTCACAAGAAGCCGCGAGTCTGCAGAAAACGCACACTGGTATACTGGTGCCACGTGGCCTCGGAGAGTATTGATGAATTTACCGTCCCTATCAGTCATCGTCAGCGGGCCGAATCGTTCTGTCATGTCTCTTCATCAATTATATCAACACGTACCTGGCGTTCCATAGCTTTGTGTGGTTATCCCAGCCTGAGCTGGCAATCAAGCTCCCGTCTGGGGAAAATGTTACTTGATTGACCTGCTTCTGATGACCCAGCATTCTCGCCACTGGTTTCGTCCCTTGGGACGGATCCCACAGATACATGGTAAAGTCATCACTTGCCGAGACTAGCCGCTCAGCAACCTTGCCTTGTATTCTTGCAGCCTTTTCGAATCGTTCCTTGGCCTTGGCACGCTTCTCCTGCTCTGTTGTCGGAGTCGGTGTGTGGTCAAAATATGATGTTCGTAGCGCAAACTCGGTCGATAATGCCAAGTGGTTTACCCAGTGTGCGTGAGAAGACAGTGTATGCAGCAACGTCCCCAGCTCTGCGTTCCAAACTTTTACCGTCTTGTCGTGGCTGGCTGTATAGATGTTTCCCGTGCCTCCCCACTTCACACAACTGACGCTGCTCTTGTGTCCAGACAAGACATGTTCCGTTGTGCCATTGTCTACCATCCACACACGCACAGTCGAGTCCTTACTAGCACTTGCCAGTCTGGGTGTGCCATCTCTCCAGAGATGATATGGTTCCCATGCCATGTTTGTCACCCACTTGGCGTGTCCGCTGAATGTTCCCCCCGAAACGGCTTTGCCCGTAACAGGATCCCACAGCCGAACCGTCTTGTCCATGCTGCCAGTCGCCAGTCGGCGTCCGTCCGGCGACCACGCGACGCACAGTACCCAGCCCTTGTGGCCAGACAGAGTATATTTTGGCGTACCAGTGTCCGTGTCCATGATTCTCGCGGTATTGTCACCAGATCCCGTGGCCAACAAGCTGCTCGTCTGGGGAGGGAATTGTGCTGCAAGAATGGCTTCGCCGTGCGCCGGGATGCGATGCGACATGCGCGTTACTGCCTTGACTTTGAAGACTGCCTGTGGCTCGGCACTAAGCGTGACTGTAGTTTCGAAGGGATTTTCAATGCCATGGCTGCGCAACAGTTGCAGCAAATCGTTGGGATACTGATCGACAATGATATCGCTGTCGGGAATGTGGATGCGGAACCGGTATGGTACGAAGTCTTCTTTTTCCTGCCAAAGTTTTAACAGGAGATCATGGAGCTATACAGGTGGTATGCGTACCCTAGCGAGAAGCGTATTCAAGAGCAGCGACAGGTTCTTCTCCGAGGCATCAGCTAGCGGCACCTCTACCAGCGCCTGCTGATTGCCATCTGGGTCAACGAATCGAGCTTTGAAGGAGCCCTCGGGCCCAGGGACGGCCGTAACATCTTGCTGGACACGAGAGCGCTCAAGCTGCTCACGGCGCTGTCTTTTCGACGGCGGAGGCAAGACTGTCGACATTTTGTCCCTCAGTGTAGATGTGCCAGAACCAAGAGGATCGAAAAAGTCGTCCAGATTTGGTGGGGCAACTGGCAAAATCATGAAATTTAGGCGGTGAAATTGTTGGCGGTGCGGCGGCGCAACTACCGCCCCACTGCTCCATTACCTCGAGAACCAGCATTCGATGGGTTTGCTTCTCGGCCACGCCTGAAACTGTTTGCAAATTGCGGGAATTGAGCCAGTCCGATATTAGGAATAGACACTGATGTTTGTGTGGCTGTGTCCTGCATCTGGGGCTCTGACGCTGCCTGTGAGTGTTGCTCTCGCAGCTGCCGCCTCTCGCTCTGCATAAGCATCTGGCCATAATTTGGATCTTCGGCAGCGCTCCGCCTCTGCCCGCCTGGAAGCTTTGCGCTCTGCCGAACCATTTGGTCATATTCCAGATCTTCAACAACGCTCAGTCTCTGCCTTTTATATGTGTTTGACGTTCTGCTCTGCTGAGGCCTTCCTTGGGCCGTGTCGATCTCACGATGCCGTCTTTCTTGAATCTCTAGACGCCGTTGACGCTGCGCATCTTCATTCTGGATAGCGTAAATAGCAGCAATTCGCATTTGCATATTAGAAAGCAGTTGCATTCGATCAGTTGGCGAGAGTTTTCTGTAGTCTCTTTTGTACTGGTTGAATGTGTCTCCTGTCAGCCGTACTGCTGCCTCTGACACGCCAGCGACTGAGATGGCAGCTGAGGTGTCTGGCCCCAGTGCTGGTAATTCTGGGCCTGCATTTGTCAGTCATGTCCGTAAAGGCTGGTCCAAAAGTTCATACTTGAGTCTTCCACATCTTCGTCCTCGCCATTGCTGGGCTCTGGCGACGGAGGCTCTGGCGTACCGGGCTCGTGGTTATGCTGGTCGCAGGCCACGGTAAGCACCCACCCCCCGAGAGTCTTTCGGTGGACGGCCTTGGCCTTCCATGGACAACCCGTCTTCTTGGTTGTCGTTTTGCGTTGTGTTGCCTCTGATTTGTATGCCCGGCCACCACGATTACAGACCAAGTCGCAGCGGATAATACCGTTATTGGGCACGTCGGCGCCCCCAACGTACGCCCTGTGAGAGCGCGACTTGACGATTTTGTAGCCCTCCTTTTCCATCCGCTCATTCAGATTTTCAATCAAATCTTCGTAGCTGCTATAGACGCCCGCGCGAGGCGTAGCCACTGACTCAAGAATGCCAAACATTGTCGCTAAGTTTTCGGTACCATACAACAATGGATGGGTGCGAGGTGTGAATTTTGCGATGCCCTGGTGCGAAAGGTGACGACGATGCACCGTGTGGGGCTCGTCGCGGTTAGGCCAAAGCCGCCGTTTGTACACGACTTCTACACCTTCTGCACAACAATTTGCCATCAGATTTTTTCTGCTCCTTTTAAATATTTACCAGTGATCATTCAAAATGGATCATTCACGGATCAAATCGCGGGCTTTGATGCCGAGTGTCACTTCTTCTCAATATTTTACCAATTCAACTGCATCTCGAAGCAACACACCAGCCTCCGCGCGTACTCCTGCTCGCCGCCGTTCACGCAAGACCACAGGACCAAGTGCCGCCACTCCAAAAAGTCATCAACTTTTCCAATCCTCCAATTCTGTAGCAGCATCGACACCTGGTCTCACTCCGTCGAACATATTAACCTCGCTTAGTCGCCCCACCACAGCCTCTGGTCGAAAGTCGCGTGCCACCAATGCTTCGTCCGTTGTAGGAGAGGCCCAAACCATTGTCTGCGCCGTCTGTGAAGCTCGGGGCGTTTCGCCATCTGTTGGGATTGCATTTGTGAATACGTCTTTAGGTGAAGCCGTTCTCAGTCAAATTTGTGATAACCAGTCCTATGTCAAAACCCTGCACAAAATACGCATCAATTGGCCATCCCGGATAATCTGCTTGGCTCAAGGAACGAGACCAACTAGCCTCATGTCGCTGCTCCGTACAATGTTCGCCGATATACCCATTGACGTGACTGATCGCTCATTTTGGTCCGAAACCAAGGGAATAGAATACATTAATAAGCTGGCTTTCGAAACTGACATTCCGCCAATCCAAGTCGCTATTCAAGGCAAATACTACGCTGTGAGCGCTCTGGCTGCAGTATGATTGCACTTTGACCACTTGAGTCCGAATTGTCAATAACAGAATGGTCAGGCTATGGCGCAGATTGAACACCAATTCTCTATAACGTTTGCTCCGCATTCTCTACGACTACGCTACCAACCTTCAGATGATACCATGATGATTGATGTATCCGCGATCCAATGCTTGGAAATCGTTCAAAATAGTCACTCCAGCAAATCAAAGGACAGCCTCTTTGGCTTACTCAATCATTGCGTTACCCCAATGGGCAATCGAATGCTGCGCAGCAACATAATTCAGCCGCCTACGCTTTACGAATCGTTCATCGCACCGCGTTACGACGCCGTCGAGGAGCTGACTCTGAATGACGAAATGTTTCTAGAAATTCGAAAGAGTATGTTTGCTGAGACTTCTACAATGCCTTGACCTGCTAACAAATTTTAGCCTTGAAAAGGTTTCTTGATGTGGAAAAGCTCCTGACCAAGGTAACTAGGTGCTTGAACGCGGGATGCTGTCGCTTTCTAATGTGGCCTAGTTAATCACAATCCCCGTAATTGTGGCCATACCCCAAGCAGAGCAGCAGATCAACCAAGTGCTTATGATCAAGTCGTTCTTGGAAGCGGCCAAAGAGCTGCACCTAGCCATGAGGCCTGCAACCGCTCCACTACTAGTCAAGATTCGGGAGCTCTGCAGCCTGGAGAGAATCGGAGCCATGTCACAAAAGATACACACAGTGCTTGAATCTGACGTATCATACACGAAATCAGCTCTTGATTTACGGAACCAGCGAACTTTCGCTGTGCGAACTGGTATTAGCGGTGTGTTAGATGTGTCCCGGCAGGCATACAAAGAGTTGACGGAAGAGATTCACAATTACGTTGAACAACTCAACGGTAAAGTTACAGTCGTCCGATAACACCAGCTATTGCTCATCTTATCATAGAAAAGTATAATGTAACTGCGACGCTCAAGTTCGACAATGGCCGCAAATACTGGCTGAAGATAAGTATTGGTGACTACAACAGTGTTGATCCACCTGGTTTCTTCATCAATGTGGTCAAAAAGCGAGGCGCTATCGAATGCCAGACTCTTGATCTTGTCAAGCTGAACATGCGACTTTCGGACACTTCAAATGAGGTAGTGTTCCGCAGCGATGCCATCATCGAGCAGCTGATTGCCACTCTGCAATCAGACGCATCTCACCTCTTCAAAATGTGTGAATCGGTCGGTCTCATTGACATGCTCGCTTCCTTCACCCAGCTAAGTACGACACGCGATTATGTACGACCCGAACTCACAAACAGGTTGGCACTCAAGTCAGCTAGGCATCCTATAGTTGACAAGGTATGGGTATGTACACAGCCGTGCAGCCTCCGCTAACTATGCAGATACTTGCAGAAAGATTTGTACCAAACGACTATTTCGCTACAGAACAGCATTGCTTCCATATTGTGACTGGATTCAACATGGGCGGAAAAAGCACGTATATCCGAGCCATCGCGCTACTACAGATCATGGCGCAAATTGGCTGCTTTGTTCCGGCCGAATATGCTTCTTTCTCTGTCGTCCATAACATCTTTACTCGCATTTCCTTGAGCGATAACATAGAAGCAGGGCTATCCAGTTTCTCTGTCGAAATGCGCGACATGGCATTCATCTTGCGCAACGTGGATCAACAAAGCATGGTTATCATCGATGAACTTGGCAGAGGCACCAGCACCCGTGACGGGCTTGCCATTGCCATTGCCATGGCAGAAGCACTAATTCAATCCAAGGCCTTTGTGTGGTTTGCCACTCATTTTCTGGAACTCGCACGCGCTTTGGCTAACCGGCCCGGTGTTCTCAACCTGCACCTGGCAACCGACTGCTCAGTCAACGAGGACGGGGTGCCGTGTATGACCATGTTGTACAAGACGGAGCGCGGCCCCGAAAAGGACGAGCAGGATTACGGAATCAATCTTGCCAAGGCAATTGGATTTCCGGATAGCATTATTCGACTAGCCGAAGAGTATGTACGCGCAACAAGGCTGCGAAGAGAAGCAAGCAAGCAAAGCTTGGAAGCGCAAAAGTTGCAAAGACGCCGCCAACTAATACTAGGTCTACACGAGGCTCTGAAGCAAGCAAGGGCTGACGGCGCCAAGGAGGCTCTGTCAGGCTACCTTAAACAGTTGCAGCATGAATTTGTGACACAAATGGCTGCAATTGAATATGGCGACTAATCGGAAGATGCATGTTATGCAATGGTTGTAGTTGTATCCACAAAGGCGCAACTTGTGTGGTCGCCGATTTTGTAATTGCTGTACATTTTCAGTCTGGCATTTGCATTGGAGCTCTACTCGCGACAGCCCTTCGGCTGCTGCTATTATATACAAAGTTCGCTCTTGCTCCATTGATTAGAAGTTGAAGTTGGCACAAACTTTATTTAGCAAATTTTGCAGTCTCTTTGTCGCTCCATTCCCAGAACCGTCTCGGCATCGCATTCGGGTTGGTCTTGCTCTCTTCCACTGCCTTGACCAAATCAGGACGGACGTAATCATTGCCGAGACGGCCCCAAGGAATGACAAAGGAGCCGCCCTTTTCCAGAGTAATGTCGTCGCTCCAGCCACAAAACAGCTCCGTGTAGGCGCCGTTGCGCGGAGGATAGCCCAGATATGTCAGCGAGGTGTGGACGAGGCCAGGCAGGTGGCGCTGTAGGCCACTTTGCAGGTTGCCCGGGTTGAAGGTGACGCTCACGACGCCGTCGGCGGCGTGTCGGCGGTGAAACTCGACGGCGTAGAACTGGTTGCCCGACTTGGACTGGCCGTAGTTGACATGCGTGATGGCGTGGTTCCTAGGCGCACCCGTGTCCTTGTCCAGGGCGATGCCGCCGTACGGGGAGAACAGATTGTTGGCCAGCGACGAGGCCCAGATGACGCGCACCGAGTCCTTGGGCGCCGTCTTGGCGGTCGCCGTCAGCATCGGGGTAAGCAGCTTGGTGAGCAGAAACGGGCCGAGACAGTTTGTTGCCATTTGCATCTCGTAGCCCTGGGCGCTGACGGTGTCGGCGGGTGGGAACATGACGCCGGCGTTGTTGACGAGCACGTCGAGGCGGGATTCGCGCGCGAGGAAGGCGTCGACGGCCGGCTTGACGGTGCGCAGGTCGGACAAATCCACGGAAAGGAAGACGAGGCGGCCCTTGGAGCTGGGGTGCAGGGCGCGCGCGCGCTCGATGGCGGCGTCGGCCTTGCTCTGGCTGCGGGCGGCGACGTAGACGGTGGCGTTCTTCTCGTAGAGAATCTGCGTGAGCTGCTCGCCGACGCCGGAGTTGGCGCCGGTGACAATGTGCACCCGGCCGGTCTGGTCCGGCAGGTTGCGCTCCGTCAGGGGCGGGCTGGGGATAAAGGCCGACTGGGGCAGCGACTGGGTGAGGTAGTGCAGGCCAAACATGATGAACGGCACGAATAGTCTATAGATGATGAGTTGGGACAGGAAGACCTGGGGATAGCGAGTTGGTGGAAAGAGTGATGAGAAAAGTCTGAGATGGCGAAGAAGGAATGGGATGAAGCAGAAACAAAGTCACGCTGTCTTATTCGTATTCATTTTTTTTTGCTGATTTTAATCGAATGTAACGCTTCCGTTTCCGCTCCAACAGAAAACCTAGCATACGCAACTCCTCACTTGACTTTTTGTTTCAGCAGTTGGTTGCGGAAAGCAGCGCTAGTTGGCAGTAGTCTCAGTCGCGATTCGCTAGGGACGGGAGCGGAGGCCCATCTTTGGCGATCATGCGGCAGCACGGAGGTCGGAAACGGGGAAACCCGAAGTTGGCCGGTTCCCAAACCACAATTGGTAAGGCAAACTGGTTCGCAAAATTGTCGTCGTATGGATCGAGATGGCAATGTGTCGAGGCGTGATGAATGTGTCTTTGTCTGGCACGGTGGACGCCACTGTGCAGCTAAGGCGTCCGCGGTGGTGGAAGCGGGTAACCCAGATTTCGGGGAGTGTCACCATCAGAGACACTCGTGGATTCGCGGCAAGGATGTATTCTCTGTCAAACAATGCCTCTCAAAGTAGACGTTTCCGTAGTGTCTGGGGTGATTTCGGGGATGACGGGTGTGGATTCGACCGAGGACGACCAACAAATGGGCCGGCAAGCCACCGTTTTGCTCCAGCAGCCGGGCCCGAGTTTCGTCACTTGTGTATTAGCTGCGTTGGCTTGGCTCGGTCACTACCCAGTACTAGGACATGGCTGGCGAAGAGGGGATGCCGAGGCGAAGCTGATTTCTCGAATGCACAATCGTTATTGAAGACAAGTAGATGGTAAATTGAGGCAAGAGACGACCCAAGGATAATACGCGAAAGAAAAGAGGAAGAAATTAGTTTAACCTCGTCTGCGTACCACTAGGACGCGCTAGTAACATTTTACAACGCGAAATACCGAGATCTCCTGGCGGCGGATTGTTCAACTCCTCACAAAATATTTCTCAATATTCGTTCGTATTTTTTAACCTGTGGCTTTCAAGTCTGCTCTCTTTTGTATCAATTTATTCCTGCCCGAGCTGAAAGTACCTTGTCAAAGTCATGTCTAATGATGTGCGCCTCTTCAGGTGGGGCCGTTGACAGGTTCGCGAACACCAACGCCAACACTACAACCTCACACACGGGATAACACACAAGTCTAACCGGCGCAGCATCATGACCGCTGCCGAAAACTCCGGCCTCGATGTAGAGCGGCACATCAAATACTGGAAGCGCTGCCACGGCAGCTATCTGCCTGCCCCATACACCGCCAACGACTCGACCCGCCTCACCCTCGCCTGCTTCATCGTCTCGTCGCTGGACCTGCTGCGGTCGCCGCTCACCGCCAAGGAGCGCGCCGCCATCCGAGCGTGGGTGCTCAGCCTACAGCATCCTGACGGTGGCTTCTGCGGCAGCGCGACGCACGCGCCGGCCGGCGCGTCCGCAGGCGACGCCAACCTCGCGGCCACCTTTTTCGCGCTGGTGCTGCTCGCGCTGGCGGCCGTGGGCGGGCCTCAAGAGGAGGGCGCGTTCTCAGGCGTCAAGAGGACGCGGCTGCTGCGCTGGCTGAGGCGGCTGCAGAGGAACGAGGATGGCGCTGTAGGACAGATGCTGTGGGAGGGCGAGCCGGTGGGCGGGCATGATGTCAGGAATAGCTACATGGCGGCGGGGATCCGGTGGATGCTGAGAGGGGATGTGGAAAAGGGAGATGAGGGGTGGGTGGAAGACTTGGATCTGGACAAGCTGGTCGGCTTCGTCGCGAACACACAAACGCATGATGGTGGCATGGGCGAAACGACGTCGCATCACGAGTCACACGGTAAACATCTTTTCGATTGATGCCGGAGCTAGCACTAACTTGATGTAGGTGGTTACACATTCTGCGCGCTCTCGGCGTTGAGCCTGCTGTCGCGGCCCGCCTCGACACGCAAGAGAGCAGAAGCAGCGGACCAGCACATTCCCAACCGTGCACAGCTCCTCAAGTTTCTTTCGCATCGGCAGTTTATTTACCACGCCGAGGATGAAACGGAGCACGAGGACGACGAGGAAAATTTCATCGAAAAAGAGCTTGCGCAACTACAGCTCGACGGCCCACCAACTTTTGTCGGCTGCAACGGCCGCTGGAACAAAAAGGCAGACACTTGCTATTTCTGGTGGGCAGCTGGCGCTTTATCGGTAAGAACTCTTGCTTACTTTTTACTTTCATCTTCACTTTTTTTGCAAAAAAATAAAAGGAAAAATAAATCTGATAAGCAACGCGCGCAAAGCTCCTCGACCAACAGTCCATGCTGCATCGAGAGCCGGCAAGCAACTACTTGACGGGCATTACGCAGCACAGGATCGGAGGGTTCGCCAAGACGACGGGCGCGCCGCCCGACATCTATCACTCGTATCTGGGTCTCACGGCGCTGGCCATCATGGGCGAGCCAAAGCTCAAAGAGCTGGATGCGGAGCTGTGTTGCAGCGCGGAAGTGGCAGCTTGCATAGCAAAGGCGCGAGACGGCCTGCTGGCGGCGGAAAAGGCGAGAGCTTCCACGAACTGGGAAAGTGACGGATTCTGGTAGCCCTGATATAATTTCATATAAACAAAGAACCTTACGCCGCTATAGCTCCTTATTTACTTTTGATGGAACTCGGACTCGGGTGACGCTGGCCATCACCCCTTGTGCATTTTCGACAGTAGCATTACTACAGAACATGATTACTATTCCTGCCTTGCTGGCAGTATTTTTGGAGGATCATGAACACGACAGACTTGCAATTTTTTATTTGGTTACTTACCTATTTATGAACTTGGTAATATCATTGATGTTTAGGCCGCCTTATCTCCGTCCACCAGTGGTCCTGATGGTTGTGGGGCGGATCGGACGAGTGACGTTGTGCTAGCTTCGAAGCCATCGCAACTTTTTTTTCCCATTCATCCACATTGCAATCAGCAGCCATGTCGTCAAAACCAGAAGAAGGCTCGCAACAAAGCCCTTGGACCGGCGAGGCCAAGCAAAAGTTTGCAACGTATGCCGACGCATAACACCGCGCGACAACCAATGTCGAGGTAGAAGCTGACGAGAGAAACCGGCTAGGAAATCCAAGAGCGAGTTTTACGACCCGTGCCAAGAGGCGGCGCAGCGCAGCTACAAGTGCCTATACAGAAACAATGGCGACAAGACCATGTGTACCGACTATTTCCAGTGCGTTTCACGCCCGAGTCTTGGGGGCGGAGGGGGGAGCCTTCGGGGGGTTAATGCATGTGCTAATGTTCTTTTCCACAGGGCGTATCGCGATTGCAAGCAAGCTTGGGTAGGGTCTTTGACGCGCCGCACGGAGAGTAATGGGCTAACAATCTTGTGCTGCAGACGGAGAAGCGAAGAAAGGACTCGGGCAGCTTCTGGTGACGACGCACCACGACCGGCCGAATACCCAAGGGCATGCGAGCGCAGATACAGAGAAGACGGCCAGGCTTCGAGGCCGCGTGCTCAGCCCCCGGAATGTAACAATACCCGTCTTTGATGTGTTGACTTGGTGCGTAGCGAATGCTACTATCGCGACATCAAAGAGTGTACTTTTAACGAAGCAAATATAATGTTGTCAAAAGTAAAATCTTCTGCATATATAAATACATACCGAAGTACCTCTTTGTATACGAACCTTTGCGCGCGGGGGTTTTTTTGACATAGCTAAAATACACCGATACGAAAATGTCTTTTTGCTGTCTAGTGAGGCTATCAGGGCATCATCTAACGCGTGTAGAAGCTAAAATAAATTTTTCTTTTCTAACATGTGAAGCGCCTTGACAAGTTGTCACTAGGTAGGTAGACGGCAAGGAGACATTGCAAACGGGAGACGCTATAGTTGCCATGTTAGAAAACACCCCCCTCCCGCGCAGGCAATATATATCTTGTTTTTTTTTTTTTTCAACTACTTGCCACCAAGTCTACATTTCAAGCTTGGTTTTGAAAGCATCAATAATGACTAGGTACCTATTCTGTAAGTTGTGACTCATGAGGAAGTCGAGGTCGAATCGAGAACTCAACCCAGATCGCGCACCTAGCTAATTCACCTAATCCACACGAGTCACAACCTACATATCCCCACGCTGGCGGTGCTTGCCAGGTGGGTTACAAAAGGGTGAAAAAAAAAATTCGTCGCTTTTTGTTGGTGAGCTGGTGATTAGGCGGCAAATCATCAGGAAGTCGAGGTCGAATCGAGACTCAACCCAGATCACGCACCTAGCTAATTCACCTAATTCAAGAGTCACAACCTACATATCCCCACGCTGGCGGTGCTTGCCAGGTGGGTTACAAAAGGGTGAAAAAAAAAATCGTCGCTTTTTGTTGGTGAGCTGGTGATTAGGCGGCGAACAGTTGTGTCACTGCGGTGCCTGAGTTGGTGGCTGCCTCCACATGAAACTGAGCAGTGAGTGAGTGACGCTTGTGGTCTGTGCGGCGCATCAGTGGATATAGTATAAAACCAGGGTTCAACAGAGCTTTTCTTGATGATTCCGTCCGCTTATATCTTCAACACATCTTTGACAATTGTAGCAACTCGATACATCTCGGTTGAAATGGTTCAGGAGAGTATCACCGTCAAGGTGCGGCCGCTATCCCACCCCTCCCTCGAGAAGAAGAGCCTTCTCGGCGCCGCCCGCCTCTACGTGAGCAAAGACTCACTCATTGCCCTGACCAACGGCCTCGAGAGCAGACCATGCGTGGTGGAAAGAGTCCCGCTCGACGGCGACGATGAGTCTGATCCGATCCGTCGGGAAGCTTCACTATGCGTCCTACCAGAAAAGAACCTCAGCCCGAACGTGGTTATGATGACGCGGGCCTTTCAGGACGCAACGGGGTTTCGTGTCGGCGACCAGGTGCGCATCGTGCTGAGAGCGGCGACACCAGACGTGGAAGAGGTCGTCGTTCGGGATTTGAGCGAATCCGAGGCGGATGTGACGCCGACGCTGTATCCGATGGACTGGAGGGTGGTGTTAAACGCTGTGATGAGTACGTTTTTCCCATGACGCCGCAAGTGGGCAGGTATGAGGTGGCACAGCTAACTCTTGTGGGATGCAGACGATGCGGAGCAAATATTTCCTGGAATGGTCTTTGACGGTGTGTCGTTAGCTAAGGTGCGTCGCAACTTCAAGGTCCTCCGCGTCAACGGGCAGAGCCATATTCTCGGCCGCTTTCGCCCCGGCACCAGCGCCATTCGCATCCTGTCACCCGGCGAGGACGACGTGGCCGCCGCCGTCGAAACGCCCGGCGGAAGGCTCCTCGTCACTGGCCTCCCTGGGCTCGCGGACCAAGTCGCTCCGCTCAACGCATTTCTTCGGCGCTTTGGCCGGCCCTTTTGGGTCCGGCGCGACTTCATTTCGTGCGCCTTTGTCGTGCACGGCGCACGCGGCCTGGGCAAGACAATGATCCTGAACCGGCTGGCCGCCACGGGCTGGGGCGCGGTGCACTGGATCCCGTCGTCGGTCAAGCCGTCGGCCCTGCGCGAGACGTTTCGGCAGGCGTCAGCCGGCGGCCGGCCAACCATCATTCTGCTCGACGAGCTCGAGGTCTTACTTGCCAAGGACCGCGTGCACCACGACGCCATTGTTGAGACGCTCGCGGGTGAACTCGACGCGCTGGCCGAGCGTGCAGTCAATCAACAGCGCCTGCCGCCTGTCGTCGTCGTGGCCGCCTGCCTTGACTATGCGGCCGACGTGCCGGCCAGGCTGCAAAAATTGACGCGCCTGAGCCGGAATATCATGCTGCGGTTACCGCGTGCGGCGGAGCGGAAGGAGATTCTCGAGTTTCTGGATCCACCGCTGCGGGAGGCGGAGCGCGAGGCCTGCCTGGCGAGCCTCGCATCAGAGACGCACGCCTTTAGTGGCAAAGACCTGGCGATCCTGGTGCAGACGGCTACTGACATGCTCGACACCCGGCTGGAAAACGAGGCCGAAGACGCCGGCCATAGCGGAGATGAGACGGAGCAGGTTACTCGTGCGGTGCACTACTTGGAAGTGTCCGACATGGAATTGGCGCGGCGACTGACGATTCCGACGGCCATGCACGACATCAACCTCTCCAGGTCGACCATTCACTGGAGCGACATTGGCGGCCAAGATGACCTTAAAAAGATCCTTTCACGGATGATTAAAAACACAAAGGTACCTTCCACGCCCTTGTCCTACGTATCTCATTGATCTTTAGCTAACGAGCTTTGAACAGGACATGACTCCTGCCAGCCGCCGCGTGCTGCGCAGGCCGCCCAAGGGCCTGCTCCTGTACGGTCCCCCCGGATGTTCCAAGACGCTCTTAGCACAGGCCCTGGCCATCGAGTCGTCTTTTAACTTTTTCGCCGTCAAGGGGCCCGAGCTTCTCAACATGTACGTCGGCGAGTCGGAGCGCGCCGTGCGCACCTTGTTTGAGCGCGCCCGCGCCGCCTCCCCGTCCATCATCTTTTTCGACGAAATCGACTCCATTGGCGGGCGGCGCAACGGCGGCGACGGCGGGGCCGCCAGCCGCAGCACCTCGTCGGTCAACATCCTCACGGCCCTGCTTACGGAAGTAGACGGCTTCGAGAGGCTCCACGGGGTGCTCGTGGTGGCGGCCACAAACCGCCCCGACGCCATGGACCCGGCGCTGCTACGGGCCGGCCGCTTCGACAAGATCATGTACGTGGGTCCGCCCGACGAGGCCGCGCGCGCCGCCATCTTTGCAGTGCACCTGAGGGGTATCTCGCTCGCGGCCGACGTCGACTGCGCGGAGCTGGCGCGCCTCGCCGAGGGCTTCTCGGGCGCCGAGATTGAGGCCATCTGCACGACGGCGGGCACGGCGGCGCTGGAGCGCTACGAGGACGCCGTCGAGACGGGAGGAGAGGCAAAGCCAATGGAAATCACGATGGAGGACCTGAGGGCGGCGCTGTGCGCGACACCGAAGCACATCACGGAGGATATGATAAACGAGTACAAGAAGTGGTCGCAAAAATTCATCGCAAAGAAATAAATATGGGGGGGGGTGGTAAGGACCAGGGGAGTATAGAATGAATGATGAAAAATTAGCAGCCGTCGCTCGCCGGCAGATAGGGTTGAGATATGAATGACTTGCTTTGATCGCTACAGAACGGCTGATAGGGTTGACAAGGAATGACTTGCTAGATGGCTATTGAACTACTAATACTTAATCTTTTTTTTTTTCACTTTGCTTTCTACACGCACACCTGGTGAAAATGACTGGACATCTGTTTGGCAAACTTATCCTTCTCACAAAGATGCGCAAACATCCGATACGGGCTCATGTATTGGTTCATTGTGCATTTCTCTAAGCAGAATCATATACACTCGAACAAGAGACAAGAAAGATGAGGAATGAATCGTTTGGCTCATGTAACCAAAATAACATACTAATGACTACTCTTTCAGAAGAAGAAAAGAGGTCCTTGTCCTCCAACAAGAAGAACGCTTCTCGGGCCCGGGGCATTCAACAACCAACCAGCCAACAAGCCCTTTTCGCCTCCTCTCGTCATTCGAAAAAGAATTTAAAAAAAAAAAAAAGAGAGCACAGCGCGAGAAGAAGATATCAACGTCTTTTGCTAATCTTTGCTGAGAAAAGGTTTGAACAAAGCGCACTTTATCCGCCAAAAGCCTCTTTCAAAGGGGAGAAGAATCAAAAAGTAAGAACCCTCCCCAAAAGCTCCCTCCGAGTAAGGGAAAAAGAAAAAAAAAGATTGTTATCCATTATTTCGTCAATATAAAACTGCCCAGAAACGCCAATGCTTTAGTAAAGACCAAGGCATTTGTAAAAAACTAAAGAAAAAACAAGAATGTGCTGTAAAAAAAAAGTTTGGTTTGGAATATCCCCCACCCTCTCTCTTTCCCTTTCTTTTTCCCCCTTTGCGCTCGGAAAACAAAACAAAGTTTAGAGGTAGAGACAATAAGGTCTTGATAATATAGGAATTCACGTTTCGTCGTCTGATCGCAAATCCCCGCCGCTCTTGAGGGCAGGGGATAGACTAATGGCAATCTTTTTCGAGTTTGCGCTGCCAGTGGAAAAGCTTCGCCGGCGCGTCGAGCTGGCCTTACTGGCTGTGACAGTGTTTGCGTCGGTGGAGCCGCTGTTGCGGCGCTTGTTGGCGACGAGCTTTCCGAGTTCGTCTTCGTCTTCGTCATCTTCTCGTCTTCGCTTCTCACTGATGCGCTCCGGAGGTGACTTTACAGACTCTTGTTTCGACCAGGACACTGACTTGTCGGCGTCTTCATCCTTCATGACCTCTTCATCTTCGACGGCGGCATCATCTCCCTCTTCATCGGATGCATAGTCCACCAACGGTTTCGACGGTGTGGAACCACTGTTGGCATTTTGGGCTTCTTCGCCGTCGTCTTCCGGATCCGACGTGTTCTCCCAATACTCATCTTCTTGGGGATCGACCGTAATATGCTCCATTAATCTCGCATTGGGAGGTAAACGTCTAGTCATGTCCTCTTCCGATTCCAGAAAGTATTCAACGTCTGTCGTGAAGCCTTGCGTTTGATCGTAGCGTAAAACAATGTCACGAAAAGTTGACATGTAGCTCAGCTCAGCCAGACGGTCTCTGTATGTTTCCACGAGGTGCTTGACCAGATCCTTCATGTTCTCCTTTTTGATATATTCGAATAGTTCGAGACAGGCAGAGCTAACCAGGTTGTCTCGCGGCATCGTGGCGATAAGAACGTCCAGAATCGGCCCAAGCACGCGCTTTTCTGTAATTTGCTTCAGGTAGAATTCTTCCTGAAGCCCAACGAGGCAGCGGAAGAATCGAATAGCAACCAAGCGAAGATATTTCTCGGGCGACTTGATGAGGTTAACAACGCGTTCAACGATATTGTTGTTCATGACGAAAAAGCGGCTGAAACGATGGTGTTGGCGAATGAAGAAGCTCAGAATCTCGATGAGATAGCTGAACATGGAAGCTTGATGCACGGAAAGTTTCATATCAGTGCGATTTTCCAAGTCGAGGAGCGGTTTAAACAGCTTCGCGGCCGATCTATCGTAGAAGCGCGTGAGAAACAACTCTTGCTGGGGATCGGCCGACTGCTGTGGTCTCGGGCGGCTGAGAAATTCGCCATTGACCCTCGCCACAACCTCGGGCCCTTGACCTTGCACGCCCTGATCAAGGATGACCTTTACAGCCTCGGAAATCTGAGACTTGACTCCTAGATCGACTTCGACAAGTAGAAGCTCTATCAAAGAATCGGTCAACGAGGGCTGATTTTCGTGCATCTGGCGGTAAATGGTCTGTCGGATCATTGACGGGTCGTGATCGATGATGGAAACAAGAATCTCGGTGGCGCCGACGCGCACAGCAACGTCGTCGTGGCGAAGCCCGAAGTGAATGACCTGGAGCAGGCCGTGTGCGATAAAGTTGTTGTAGAGAGTTTGGCGAGCATGTGGTTGGATCGTCTTGGCGATGCCACAGCATTGCTGGATAAACAAAACGGCCTCCTTTTTGCGCCCGTATTCGGACTGGGATGCGGTGAAGATGCCAAAGAGTTCATTGAGAAACTCGGCATTGGATTGCAGGTGTGAGAGAATGTCGACCTGGTTGAAGAAGATAAGAGAATTGAGTACAGAGAAAGTCGGGTCATCGAGGATTCTGGCGAGGACGACATCCTTGAGATATTGAAGTCGATAGGTCTGGTGAATCTTGCGTCGTGTGCTTTCGTCTTCGATTGGCACCACCTCTTTATAGCGACCTTGATTGTCCAGCCAGTGGCGGTGGTTGGCCTTGTGGCTGGGAAAGTCGGGGTCGTACTCGAGGGCTCCGACAACGCCCAAAACATTTTCGTCGGATACGGCGTGCTCAATGATGGTGGTGTCGTTCAGCAAAATAATCGACTTCATGATGTTACAAAGTCGGTGTAGGTCTGGCAGGCTCTCGAGGTCCTCAGCCATTTCGACAAGGGGAATGAGCTTGCCGATATAGCCCTCGGCCATAATAAATTTGGCCAAAGCGTCCCGGCCGTTAGCGGTGGTGCTCATGATGCGCATGCCAGTATCAATGTCGTTAAGGTTACCAAGTTCGGCGGCGGGTAGGTTGACATTGTGCTGGGGTAGGTCGACGGTGAGGTCATCGGAGAGGGCATCATCTGATAGATTAGCGGGCGGCACGAATGCAGCACTGTCTTGAGGCATACCGGCTCCGGCGAGGGTGTTGTGAAATGTTTGTTGAATGTTGTTAACAAATCTCCTGTTACAAGGTCAGCGACGGTGATGGTGGCGATGAATCGGCGCGAAAACGAACCAAATAATTGCACAGCCTTCGGCTTCCTGAAAACTCAGTGCCATGTCGACACCACTCCCTGGCTCCTGCCAGACAATGAGCGTCTCTATTTCAGTGCATTAGTGAAACGATCGGGCGCGGAGGGAGCTGGGCGCGTCATACCCTGCTGCTTCTGGAACCCATCTTCCTTTTGAATTTTTGTTTCGAGAAGTAGGCGCTCGGGTTGGTCCTCGGACTCGACAATGACGCGAGGGTCTTTGCGTCCACCTTCTGTCTGGAGAGTGAGCGCATCGCGCCGTCAGTACACGGATCTAAGAGTCGGGCGCAGATGCGAGATGTGCCGCGCCATGTGCGCATGGCCAGGCGGGCGACGAGGTTGGATGGCATCGAGATAAAACATACCGTGGTATAGGAGGCGGTGCAGAAGCCGGTGCCTCTATCGAACCAGTCGTTATTGCGCAGCTCGTAAACCTTGACGCGCTTTTTATCCGTCGCCTGATGAGGCACCTGCTGTGCCATCATCAGCGGCTCTTGGTCCGCCTCGGTGGCGATCTGGGGCGGGTACGCGATCAGGTCTGGCGAGATATCGAGATGCTGCTGGAGCGAGAGCTCAGCCGTCTCGTTGTGGCTGAGGAGGGTGAGCGCCGCCACGATTATCTAGCTGAAGGATGCGCACGCTTCCGAGATGGATGCGCGCGACGAATGGAGGGGAGGGGGGGAAGATGGGAAAGAAAAACAGGACCGAGCAGGCGTTCGGCGGTAGCGGCAAGACAGGTCCGAATCCGGGTCGACAAGTCGGGCAGTGCAGGTCGTCGAATCAAGGCGCCATTCAAGTAATGTAGTGGTATCGAAAGAATTGTTGGCTCGTCCTCTTGTCTTTTTTTTCACACTCCTTGGCTCGCGATGCGAAAGCGGTGGCGAGGCGGGGGGCGAGAAGCCGTGCCGGGCGATTCGTTGGGCAGCGGGCGGCTCTGTCACGCTGCGACGGGTCGGCGACCGGGGCGAAGACAGGAAGGCAGTAAATCAAATGAAAAGAGACGATGCGACGCGACGCGAAGCGAAGCGGGCGATGTAACGAGCGAGGCGCAGATGGCCGTTCGGAGGGGGTGGGAGGGAACGGGCGATTTGAAACTGACGGCGATGCGAGAGAGGCGTTGGAGACCAGGCCTTGGCTGAGGATGAGGCGGGAAAGCGCGTGACTGCGCAAAGGTGGATGGGACGGACAAGGTGTGGCCTGGCGCGAGTGGGCAGTTGGTAAGGTTGTGCGCGAACAATGGGACACGCACTAACACAGGGTCTACCTAACTAGAAGCCGGGGAGGAACATGGAAGGGAACTTTGGGGGGCCTTGTGCAACCCCTGTGCCGGTCAAAAAAGTCGAGAAAAAAAATGCGACAACTGCTTGAAGGTGGGTCTTGAGAGAACGAATCATGAACAAGTTTGCTGGAAATAAATACAGTTTACTTGCAAGTTATTTGGTAGCATGCACGCATAGACAGGTTGGCAAGATGCTCGGCTCTTGTCTGGGGGCCGACGAGCGCACTATAGACAGCCCTGCCACCGCATAATTCTAGCAGCTCACGGGGCTAAAAGACGCCAACCACGGTGGCTCCCGGCGCTGCCAGTTCTTTTTTCCTTGGTACATCTAAATTTATCCGAATACTTGGCGATGCTCGGCTTCTTCCATTGGAGGAGGGGCTTTTTTTGAGGGGTGCACCAGCCTCTACAGATGTGGCGTCGCTTCCTTTTTTTCTTTTCTTTGCCTTCCAAAACTCCCCTTTCCTACAGCAGTTCGCATCAACGAAGTGTGGCTAGGTAGTTAGTGCACCACACGCGAGGGAATTTTCTTTGTCGCACCAATTGTAACCCTTCCCTTTGGCCCCCCGAAAGCACGTCAACGGTCACGTGCTCTAGCCGAATTTGCAGGTTTGATTGGTTCGAGTGTCGGTGACAGACCAATCAGCAACCAGTCACGCTGGTGAGCCTAAAAGCGGCCCAGGACGCCGGTCCTTGTTTGTGGAGCTCCCGATCCCTGCGAGAGCCTGCCATTGTGCGGCAGGGCCCGCTGCTCAATCTAATAATACATCATGGAATGAACCATGGAAAAGAACCCATGCCAACGAACCGAACCAGATCTGCGAAGCTGCATGAGATGTCAATCTGCCCCCAAAAACAAGTGCATTGGTCCTTTTTTAGCCATGTGCTCTGCATCACAATGCCTACACTGTACAACCCAGCCCACGCTTAGCACCACGCACGCTCAGCACCACGCACGCACCCCACGATCGACCGCCATGTACGCCATGCAGTGTAGGACCATGACGGCTGGTCAAATAGAAGATAATACGGGGTATTGGTGCAACGCGGAAGCGTACTTCAATTTAATTAGGTATTTCACGATACGAACGACACTCTCGGTCCGGTTCTTTAACATCCATCAAGTGCACCGAGTCCAAAGGAAAATGTACAAGTTGAGTCTAGATGTCTAGAAGCTTGCCAAATTATCACGCGCGCCAAAGTATGGTAAAATAAGCTTGCCAAGTTAGCACGCATGCCATACCATGATATAATGATATGGCTTACCGATTTCGAGTTTCCGCTATTCGTCAGGTGTCACTCTGTGCAGACCACATATCATCCTGCCCCGGCCGGTGCCCGCGTCCAGGTCGTATCTGGCGGTGCCAGCTGAGCCAATATTCAACACCTTCTAGCCAACGGCCAATGTCCGCCCTCAATCACGTCTTTACCAAGATCCCCATGCTGGTACAAAATTGTCATTGGCACGACGGACCTGCAGCGCGGCGTCCACGTGCGACGTCTTGTTGGAGCTGTGGCGGCGATGCCTGCATGCGGCTTGCAGAACCAGCCTCGTGGCACGGTTTTTTCCTATCTGGATGCTTCTCTCGCCCATCTTCAGAGTCTCGGCATCATCGGAGTCGCCGCCAAGTCTACGCGTGGCGCGTTGTAAACACAGGAGGGTGGCTGCATCGAAGGCTGATGATGTGCGTCGCCCTCGGAACCGAGCGTCTTCACGGCCTTGAATAGCTGAGGTTGGGCGGAATGAGGCCGCTCATGAGCCACAAATATGTGAGTGACATGATAAAAAAGACCCCGTCACCATCTTCAATGAGGCACATGGCACATGTGAATACCCCCATTCCCCATCATCGCACACGGCGGCGGCGGCGGCTGCCTCGGATGCCACTGTTGGGCTCGCACCGCATCACCACGCCGTGGCACCAACCAGCCAAGGGCTTGTTGACGAACCCAGCATGGCTTTCTCTTCGGCCCAAGTTCGTCAGGCTCTACATCACGGAGCCATTTTTGAATTCATTTCCTTTCTGTTCTTCTTCTTTTTTCCCCCTGTGGAAGCTTTCCTGTTTCCTTGTCCGAGCCGAAACCAGCCTAGAGCCGCCACCATGCAGGACCAACCCCAGCCAGCGTCAGTGCGCGATTAGGTGGAATCGCATTGCTCTGCGTTGTCGAAGACAAGAAACGGTCTCCGAACAAGCTGAAAGACAAGCGCCAGCGCCCCAGATAGCTCAGGTTGCCAGTGTATGTGATTCGTCGCGAGTTCCTCTGTCAATGCGGCTGGGGAGAGGAGGGGTAATTGTTTCATGCGTGGACGACGAGTCTGGCCAGAACTCAAACGAAAACTGCGAAACGCTCGGCAAACCGTGCATGCACAGGTCTGTCTCTGTATCGGACGATCAGGTCCAGCCAATCCCGCTTCTCTTCTTCCTAGAGTGTTGACCAAGATAAACTTTTTTGAGTCGACGCCGAAAAGTTCCACAAGAGAAGCCGCCCGTCTGAACGAATTGGTCCACCCTGACCCGCTTATTAACTACTGATATCAACGGCTGAGCCCATCCCAGATCATATCGCCCTTGTCAATACGAGCTTCGCCCAGCCTTTTTTTTTCCCTCTTTTTTTCTTCCTCTGACACGGGGTTGGTCCCAGATCAAAGGGGTCCATTTGTCTGAATATCTCGTATGTAACAACTTGTGCACGGAATACTCGGCGTCGACAGCCCCGCGCCTGAAGTGGTCAAACCGAGCGAGTGGCGTCATGGCTTTCTTTACCCAGTACTCAAGCATGTCTCATTGTTAAATTAAATGAAATAATAATAACAATAAACGCAAAGTCTTCGCGGTGCTGCTTCCGCGGACCGAACATTGACGGCATCGAGTTCAGCCAGGCTGAGCAATCTGCATATGTGTAAATACGCGGCGGCCCAAAACCCACTGTGGCGGTCCAGCCTACCGTCGGCGACGACGCCATCCCGGCCGGTGCGCCCAACCTCACCTTGATGATAGGGCGCAGGGTCACGTTGATTAGTGAAGAGAGGTGCCGCGGGAGAGGCTTCTTGTTGCGCCATCAGCGCGCCGTAAGCGGTGTGCAAACAAGGCGAGCTAGAAACTTGCGGACAACTTTGCCAGAAAAGAGAAGCTTTTGGTGGGTAAACTGAAGCCGAGACACGGTCAATAAAGGAAAGAAGAATGTCGATGGCGTGCGCCTGTCAGTGGCTGTCGCTGCAGACTTATTCCCGTATTTGGAGAGGTTTTGGAGCAGTCAATGATGTTATCAGTGACGAGAGGTGTGGAGGTCGAGGAGCTGAGAATGCCGAGTTGTGGTGACTGCTAAAGCCAAAACGCCCAACGTCTGACGCAGGCATGTATGCATGCATGCATGTCGTGCTCAGCCCTTCCAGGATTAGGAAAGGAGAAGAAGACGAAGAAGAAGAATAAATAGCAAAAGTGCCAATAAAATGGGTAGAAATGTGAGACTTGCATGGTGTCCCATGTCGAAAGACGTGCGTGTTGGGCATCACGACCTACTCAAGACTTTTACATTCTATATTTGTTCGCATATCGACATATTTGGTTGTTTGATACAGGTTTCAAAGCCGGAGCTGGATAGTGGACGCTACTCGGTGATATTTTAAAGGAAGAGGGGCTGCGAAGCGAAGCCGCACGTCCCCAGCTCTCAAGGGCCTTTTACGGTGCTTCTGGCTTGGCCTGCAATTGGTGAGGCCAAGACGAGGTGGTATTGGGCTGGGCTGGGGAAGAGGGGGGGTCAGGAGGATTACTTGGAGGCATGCAGCTAGGACATCGTCTATGCATTTCAATATGGCACAGTATGGATAGATAAGCTATTGGGAGGTATGGTGTATAGGGCGGAAAGTAAGCCCCGAATTATGAAGTTATGGTTGATTGTGTAGGTAATAACTAAAGCGGCGAAGCCGTGTGGAGAGTGGCCATGCCGTACATGCGAGAGCTGGGTAGGTCATCGAGCGGACAAGGCAAGGCAAGAAAGGCTTGGTAGGATGACATTTGGCTTGTTTTCAATCTTGTTCGCTCTTGTTTCCCTGTCACGACTCTTCAAGAGAAGATCCAGCGATACGGAACTGTGCTGCCTTGTCCCTGACGGGTCCAGTGCTTTGCTGGCAGCGGCCCCTCTTGGACGCATCGTGTTGATCAGACCAGGGATCCCTGAGCCAGGGATCCCTGTCGCAAGTTGGCCTCGAGATTGAAAAGTTTGTGTTTTTTTTTTATCAATTATCTTTTTTTTTTTTTTTTTATATATCATCAACAGAAACCGAGTTAACAAAGGCATTGTCATGGCGTGCAGTTAGTGCGTTTTACACATATAGCTAGGCGAGTTTTAGCGGCATTTACTTCGGAAACTCCACTAATCCAGCTCAAATTTTAGTGGGAGATGGGGCAAGCCATAGGGCGCTGGGCTAAAAATGGCGCTGATTTCTCCATCTCACACGGTAATCATTAACTTGCGACTGGTATTCCGTATTGTTATAACGAATGAACAATTGCAAACGGCAGCCTCTTTTTATCTTGCCTTGTTCTCGTCTGCCTTGTCCTCTTATTAACGAGTTCGTCCGCAACACCTCGCTCGACCGAATTCTCCGCCTCTCCTCCTTTTTGCTTCAATTTTCTGTGCGCCCCTCTTCTTTTGCATTATCTTTTTTCCTCTGCGTCCGACTACATGATCATTTAGCTTTTAAAACCATCGCATCACGCCCTTCTCGCATTCATTTTCCCTCCATACAAACTTTTGCCTTGCGTTGGCTGCCAGACAAGCCCTGGGCCACCATACGAGCCGCACCCCGTTCCGCCCTCCCGCTCCTCCCGCTCGGATTCTGGAGCCTGGTTTCCTCGTCGGTGTGCAACAAGATTCAATTTCATCAAAACGATACGACTGCGGTCTAACTAATACCCAGCCAGTCGTCCACTGTGCAGTCACTACTTTCTCTCTACAACCCGACAATACACACTACTCAAAGCAGCCTGGGCCCACCATCTCCCACCCCATTGCCCGGCTTCTGGCTTGCCATCAAAACCGGTGCAGCTCACCAGCAAACTAATTACCACATTGCTTTGCTCGTACCATCCAATTGCGACTCTCCAGTTCCAGCTGCGTCTCAAGCCACCCCAGCCCGCCGCGCAACTGCTCCTCCAGGTGCCACGCCACGCCACCGTCTACGCCTCGTACAAGGCACTCTGGCACTACTGGACCAAGACAAGTTCAGTCAAGAGTTATCAGTCGCCAGTACCTTATACCTGTGCATTCTGAGTGATCGGTACAAAGTACACAGTACACGGTACAGAGCACAGAGCACAGAGCAAGAGCACAGAGTACCTGGCTATCTATTGTTGTCCGTACCTTGCCCACGTACAACGATACTCCAATCCACCGCGCATTAATATATCCTCCCTCCCATCGCCCTCTCACTTTCGAATATACTTCTTGCCCGTCCTATTCCTCTCGAATTTCATCACAAAATCTCTCTCACCCATATTTCCTTCTCCATCTGCCCTGCACATCTTCTCATATCTGTCCTCCGCATCTCCTCTGTCTAGCTACTGTTCCTTTCTGCAATTGGACCTCGCCTCCACACTCCCGGGTTTCACTTTACCCTGCTGCCTGCCAACTGCTGCCCGCCCACAACTTGGCCTCGCCTTGCTGCAACACATCGTTCTCGCATTTTCTTTTTCTCGTCAGACATGCAGGCCTGCTCTGGTCTGTGATTCGGTCTCTTCCACCGTGTAGCACGAGTTTATTTTATTCTTATTTTCAACTTGCACGCCTTGCATCCTCGAACGTCACCCCCAAGCGCACCAACCCACCAGCCGCACCGCACCGCACCGCATCGCACCACTCCCCTGGCCACCTGCAACAGGTCAAAGCCGAGACAAATAAAACAGCACAGCCTCTCGCCGAGACAGGGTCTTGCTTCCTGCGATATATATCTCGTTCCTCCTTCAATTTATATCGCAAGCAAAAGACATACGACCGCCATCCGCCAGCACATTCACCTTTTTATACGGGCGCCGCGCAGCGTCAGCAAGCCACCTCGACGCATCAAACGGCTACACGACACCCTCCACCTCGTATCACCACCACGCCTTTTTCGCCATGTCCATATTCTCCCATTTGCGAAGGAGCCGCCAACAGGCCAAGGAACACAACGCAAAGCTCGCAGAGCAAAAGAAAAAGGATGCCCAAACAACACCATACCGGCACGTTCCCACACATGCCGCCTCGGACGCCATCTCCTCGGCGCCACCCGCCTGGCGAGAAGTTAACGACAGGCCCCGCATCGTCGAGCAAAATCGAAGGCGCAGCGCCATGGCCGCCGCCGGCTACTCCATGAACATGCCCTCCACCACCACCATTTCTCCTATGCCGCGCGTCTCCAGCGGCCTCTCCTACGTCTCCTACCCCAACGGCGAGGCCACACCCCACGTCGGCATGCCCCGCGCCTACAGCTCCAACAGCGTTCATCACCCCTGCGGACCCGGCCGCGAGGTCGTCTACTCTATGCCTGACACCGTTCGCTCTCGCCCGTCTTCCTGGAAGGGCAAGGAGGTCAGCAGACACTCCTTTTCCGCCTATGATATTTCAGGCGGCAGCAGCACCGCTGTTAGCAAAGGTGAGCTTGAGCTCTAGCTCACAACGGTTTGACCTTGCTGACCCTAGTGGCTAGATCCGACACCGGAAGGAAGCTCCAGAGCATCCAACAGTTCTCACGATGAACTTGAAATGGTGACCATGTCCTCCAATCACCCAAAGAAATCACAGACTCTGCAGGTCCCTCAGGCTCACCAGGCCCAGCAGACATACCACCCGGTCCAGCAGGCCCAGCAGGTCCAGCAGCTGCAGACATATCACCAGGTTCAGCATACCCAGCAAGCGAAGCAGCTTCAAAGTGCCCAGCAGGCTCAGGTCCAGTTCGATGCGCAACCACCTGTGACGCAGGCATTCCAGCAAATCCCGCCACAGCAATCTCTGCCGGCCACGGCCGCTCAACAAGTGCAGGCCCCAGAGTCTCCCCGACCAGGTTCCGGCTATGCCCACCGTCTGCACCCAAGCCACCGCCGCACCTCGTCCGACATTTCCGATAGGACAGCTGTACCCGTTAGCACCAAGCCCGCCACAAGAGATGCACGCCCGCCGCCGCCGTCTATGAGAGGCTTCAACTTCATTCCCACGACGCCAAACCAGCCGCCACCTGCCATGACCCCGCGCGACAGCAAGCTGGAACCCAGCAACGCTGTGCGCCAAAATTCCTCACAGCAGCGCCCCGGCTTTGGCGGCTTTACGCCCAAGGCATCTCCAACGCCAGCCGTTGCGCCACCGGCCGCCCGCAACTCGAGCGACTTGAATCTCGGCAACTTTTCAATTCCGAGCCCCAGTCTCGACTTTACCAGCGCGCCCACGACACCCCCCTCTGGCGGCTATGCCACGTATCATGCTCGCGTCAAGGAGCACAATCCGTCGACGCCTGCAGCTCAGCTGCAGCAGCCCGAAATGGAGACCATTGTTTCCAATACCTTTGCGCGTCACAGCCGCTCCGAGATAGCGCCGCCGCTTGCCCACGACAAGTTGGTCAACATTTTTCCTGAGCCGGTGCCCGATTCGTACGATTCAAAGTCTAGCCGCGGCAAGCTTGGCAAGGGAAAAAAGACGCGCTGGTCGTTTTCCAAGTCGTCGCCTATTACGGCATAAGCATCCGAATATTGACCGATTCACCAGCATTATATGATATTTGTCACAGTTTTCCATAAATCATTACACTGCATGTATTACTTTGTTTACATTGAAGCACATCTTGCGAGAGATTGTCGCTTCACAATTCCCTCTTCCACGACTTTTATGAGGGCCATGTTCCACCAAATGTGGTGGGCACGTCCGCCACGCCAACGGTCCGACCCGTGACGTGGAACGCTAAAAGGCATTGGCAAAAGGCCAGTTCTGGGGCGGTGAATTTGACGACTTTTACGACCACACTGTTTTTTCTTGTTACATAGAGACTTTCTTCTAAGATGGCGATGGATGATGCCATTTGACGGTGTAGTAGATGTTGAATATATACAGACAGCCATATGTAGCTACAAGCAAGACATGTTCTACAACAGATGATTCGTGGTGTTTGTTCATATAGCTGAAGTCGATACGATCCTTGTATGCTTTTGAATATACCTTTACATAGGTAGTTCCGGTCAATGTTTTCGCGACAGCTTGAGACGAGTCAGTAGGTCAACATGGAGCAAATGTCCATCTCGAGCTTGACCAGTTGCGCAAAGCGCTGCAACATGCGTGTTCTCCAATCAACGACAACAAGGATGATAGACATATTCTACCAAAACCCCCCCCCCCCCAAAAAACGCCAGACTCATTACCCGGACTCGATTGCACCCTGCGCGTTGCAATCGCCCATGTCGTATTCAGATTCAGGGTAGCGTTGCCGCACTCCACTGCGGCGCACGCGGCGGCAGACGTCACCAACATGCGCCGCACCGGCCAGGTACCTACGCAACGTCTTTTCTTCACCACGTATGCCGTTTGCTCCTAAGCTTGACAGCTGCAAGGCCACATTCACTTTGTTTCACATCTTCTTCACCCACAACGTGTTATTTCCTTCCATTTTTTTTTCCTGATCTGCCCTACTGCAAAATTGAGTTTCTCCCTTTTCGCCGTTACTCTTTTGATCGTGTTTCCTTTCTTTGAACAATATCAATGCGTGTCTGAAATCCGAATCCGTGCACCTCTTACCCCCAAAACACCGGGGGGGCACCAAGACCACCTACGCCCACGCCCGCGATGGCTCCCGCACCGACGGACCTTGCGGCTCGCATGCTGCATCCGCTAATGGCCTGGATTCGAGCGACACCCGTCTACATCCTCATTGTTTTTGTCGTCATCTTCCTTCTCGCTGGGCTCTTGTCGGTTCGTACAGCAACCCCCCCTCCTCTAGGCGCAAAGCCTTTGCCCCATTTGATGCTGACGACTTCAGCTCTTTGCCCTGCTGCATCTCGTTGCGCCCAAGCCCCGTGCGCCGTTCCCTTCGGAAAAGACATACATTACCAGCAGCCCGGATGGCACCGCAACGACACCCCGCCCGCTACCGTGCTGGTACGACCGCTGGCTCGCCGAGCGGCGGCTGAGCGAGACGACGCGGAACAGCAGCAGCGCCGGCGGCACCGACACGGACCCGACGACGATTCCTGACGCGGGCGTCATTGACCCGGCTGAGCTTCGTCTCAGCGTCGTGCTGCCCGCATACAACGAAGAGGACCGCATCCTGCCGACGCTCGAAGAAGCCGTCGCCTACCTCGACGAGCACATTGGCCGTCCCGGCTCCACAACGTCGAGTCCCCGGAAGCAGCAGCAGCAGCACCACCGCCGCCGCGCGACGTCCCAGACCGAGGGCCCCGCGTCGGGCTACGAGATTATAGTCGTCAACGACGGCAGCAGCGACAAGACGGTGGACGTGGCACTGCGGTTTGCGCACGAGAAGAAGCTGCACGACGTGCTGCGCGTCGTGAGCCTGGAGAGGAACCGCGGCAAGGGAGGCGGCGTGACGCACGGGTTGCGCCACGTGCGCGGGCACCATGTGCTGTTTGCCGATGCCGACGGCGCTACGCGCTTCAGCGACGTCGGGAAGCTGATGGAGGGCTGCGACGAGGTCACGGACGCCTCGGGCCGGGGCGTGGCGATTGGCAGTCGCGCGCATCTCGTTGGCAGCGACGCAGTAGTCAAGGTACGTTGAATGTCATCTTTGGCACATGATCCATGTTTCGAGAGACGCGGCTAACAAACACAGCGCTCTGCCCTGCGCAACTTTCTCATGCGCTCGTTCCACCTCGTCCTCACCATTCTCACGCCGCCCGCGACGTCGCGCCTCCGCGACACGCAGTGCGGCTTCAAGCTCTTCTCGCGCGCCGCGCTGCCGCATATTGTGCCCTACATGCACGCCGAGGGCTGGATCTTTGACATTGAGATGCTCATGCTCGCCGAGTCGGCGCCCGCGAGCCCGCTGCGCGGCGCAGACGGCGGCGTCATTGGCGCCAGCCCCGGCATCAAGGTCGCCGAGGTGCCCGTCGAGTGGCACGAGGTCGGCGGGAGCAAGCTCCACGTTGTGCGGGACAGCGTCAAGATGGCCGTTGGTCTGGCGGTGCTGCGCGCGAGCTGGATGCTGGGTGTGTACAGGCGGCGGTTGACGTAGGGCAGCGGGCCCGGGTGAGGTGAGAGAATGATGCCAGCTATGAAAAAAAAAAACTGCATATGCAACGAGCTGAAAGGGATAGACTAGTGCTGATGTAGATGGATGTGCCGAATTGCATTAATTATTATATAGAGGAGGAATTCTAGCTTATTCTAAAACAGCCCAAAAGACCATGCTTTTTGCTCATGCTTGCGTGTTTGCACATGCCCGTGTTCGTTTCATGGCGAAAAAGACAAACCAGCGTTTCGGGTATAAAAACCGCCTTATCATCTCTAATGTAAAAGACGACTTGAAGGGAGAAATTTCATCAAACAAACAAACGCCTGCATAATGCCCCACAATCGACCAACGTCTTTCGTTTTTGCTGACCCTGCCCATAAAGAAAGAAGGGCGGAATTTATGTAGATATATGCTTTCTAAAAAAATGTACAGGTTTGATAAAAAGACAGTGGCTTGATGCACAACGTCGGGCACATAAATCACCGGAACCCTTCTCTCCAAATCAGCGGCAAAAACACCACGCACGCCTTTGCCAGTATCAAGACGGCGTCGATGAGAGCCAGCGGCAACTTTAGCACGCCGAGCGGTCCTGGCCCGCTGGTGACAGTCTCGAGGACGTGCATCCAGATGCCGAGAAAGGCGACGGAGAAGAAGTGGTAGGCAAGGACGACGGGCCGGTGAATGATGCCGCCGAGTAGGCCGCAGGGCCCGTCGGTGTGGCCGCGCCGAAAGTACTCGAAGCAGCCCATGCGGAGGGCGTGCAGCTGGGGATCGTTTGCGGCGAAGAGCGCATAGAGGGCCTGTGCGAGGACGTTGAGAATGGCGGTGTAGTTTTTGCGGCGCCAGTAGAGCGCGCTGAGCGCGGCTTGGACGGCCTTGTCGTCGGCGAGGTTGGGCACGCGGTTCGGGTGGAGGAGCTCCGCGAGGAGGACCGCGTCGTTGAAGGCGACTGTCATGCCGGCGCCGGTGAGCGGGTGCCGCATGTTGGTGGCGTCGCCGAGGACGACCATGCCGCGGGGCACCTGTCGCGTGGGTGGCAGCCAGCTGTTGGGCATACTGCGGAGCTTGCCGTCCTCGAGGGCCGCGAGGGCGGCAGGCCGCACCGACGCGGGCAGCGCGGGAATGGCGTGGTTTGCGAGGTAGTTGCGGACGCCGCCAGCCGCGGGAGCGGCCTCGGGGATGCCGTGCGGAACGTCAAACAGCGCGCGCGTCTCGTGCGTGCCAATCTGGTACAGCAGAGTGGGAGAGGCGTCGCCGATAATGACGTGGCCGTATCCAGGCGCGGGGAGGTCGGCGTCCTTGAGCTCGAGCGCATAGAACTTGGAGCGCGCGACTGGCTGTGTGTCAGTGACTTCTTTGCGGAACTTAGAGTCGTAGCCGTCGGCAATGACGGTGAGTTGGCCGAAAAAGTAGTCGGCCGTCTTCTTCTTCGTTGCGCGATCCGTCGTGCGCGTCTCGACGCCGAGGACATGATCCGAGTGCTCGCCACGCACCATCTTGATCACTTCGGTCTCGCGAACGGTGATGTTGGGGTGCGCGAGGCACGTTTCGCGCAGCTGCATTACGAAGCGCCCGTGGTGAAATCCCTTTCCAATCTCGCGCTTGCCCTCTTTCCCAGCGCCGGACCACTGGTGGGGGACCCCGCCGTGGTCGTCCATTGTTGGGTAAGGGATGAGGACGTCGGACCCCTGATAGATGACGTTGTAGCCGCGGCAGGTAATGCTGTCGATATTGTCAACGCAGTGGCCGAGGCCGAGCTTTTTTAGGGCTTGGATTCCGCCCGGCTGCAGCAGTTCGCCGACAATACGGTCGGGCTCGTGCATCCAGCGCTCGAGGAGCAACACGGAGCGACCCTGCTCGGCGAGAGCGTAGGCGGCGGCGCAGCCAAAGACGCCGGCGCCGACGACAACGACATCGGCCTCGTGGTGAGTTTCGCGCTGCAGGCGGCGTGCCTCGAGTGCATCGGTAGCCATGACGGCGAGTATGTGTGATAATTTAGGTGTGAATGTCGCCGCTGCTCCGGTAGGCGAATTGCGTCTCGTAGATTGGTTCGTTACGGCGGTATCGTGGTGTGTCAAGGCATAGGTAGGGATGAAAAGAGTTGACTCCGGCGGTGTAAAGAAGAATGATAAAGGCACCAGAACTAGTCAGTCTAGGAAGAGGAAACCGCAGTCAACAAAAGACAATGCTCCGGCCAAGAACGGAGAGAATAAGCATGTGGAAACGGGGGGTCGATGAACTGATGCGTCGCCCTTGGATTTTTTTCCTTGTCTGAACCAAGTGGGCGGGCCAGCCACAATGGCCCTTGCAGTCCATACGAATACTGGTGGCGACTGCGGTCAATCGGCAGATTCCAGGTACCCCCCCCTTTTTACGGTGGCGTTTGATGGACTCGGGCAATCGGGTCATGGCCTGTTTTTCTTTCAAGATGGGATCTTTACGTGGAAGCAAATGGTAATTTTCTGATTGGGTCAATCTTTGCACCAATTCATTTCCGAGTAATTATTACTCGCGCAACATCGTTGGCTGCTCTCGCCTCTTACTTGATCTTGCTCCTGGAAGTCTAGGCCTGCAATCTGCAGCCTTGTTCTATTTAGCGTAGCCTGTAGGTGCCTGGTGGGGCGACTCCCATCACGAGACCAAGGGTCCCCGAGACATAGAATAGCTGTTCTTTGATTTTATTTAATAAAAGAAAAAAAAAATGAAACGCAAAAATCAGGCATTTTCGGACGACACAGTGGAAACATGCTGCTGTATTCTCATACCATCTTCACATGTCATTCTTTCCTCTTTGTGTTTTAGATGCACAACACAGCGCTACTGGTACACAGTTGACAGAGTACGATGCCACCATTTGCCATCAGACGCATGCATCGGCTCGTTTTCGGATCGTTCCGACGTACTCGTATTGCCGGCATTCCGATGCTACTTTGTCGGTCTTGATGAAATGCAACTCCCAACTGAACACTACAAGATGATTGCAGAGTAGAAAGCCTTTTTAAAAATAGGGTACGTTGTAATTTGTCAAATTCAATCGAATTGATCGAGGTAGGAGAAAAGGAAGGAAAGCGTTGCGATTTTTATTTGCCACTGGTGTACCGCTAAACAGCCTCATCACGTCACCATTTCCCTCTCTAGTAATCCATCAAATAATATCATATCTGTACTCCGTGTATCTGCTCTAAACCTTATAGCCAAAAGATTGAACCCCATTTATTGTAGTGTACAGGTGCAGACCTCAGCCTGGCCGCACTCAATGACATATGTACATGGGCTCTCATTGAGCCCTTAGGCATCCACGCTGATATGCGCGATGTTACCGTTTTGCAAAGTTGGCTCCGTCTGTGGGCTAAATGCCAATCTCCTGACAGCTTTGTCTGCGCGCTTTTTCTTCTGCCATTCTCGCGCAGCGACGGCCTCGTCTCTGTTTGCAGCCTCCTCCACCAGCTGCACAATCATGTCCGCAATCGTGGCCTGATATCCAACCACATGACGGCTCTCGACATTGGCATCCAGTGCTTGCTGCAGTGCTTCCGTCAGTTGCAGCTCGCAAGATAGCATACTGTCGTCAGCGCTCGACTCGCCTGCGTCCCTCCTCGTGGCCACCCGCTTTGTGAGCTCTCTTATGCCAAACTTGATGCTTTCCTTGCATAGCTTCGTGCCGTGCCAAAACGGCCGATTAGAAATAAATTCGGCCACAAGCTGCTGCGCTGCGTCGTATTGGTGAGTCGCGATGTGGATAAAGAGCAGTTTCGCGAAACAATGTCCGTTGAACGCGAGCTTGCCGTGGCCCAGCTGCCTGACGCCCAGCTGTAAGATTTCGTGCGCTGCGTAGAGATCCTTCTCCACCACTTTCTTCACAGCAAGCGTATAAATATCGGCCGGCACAATGCAGCCGCATTCTACCGCCTGCAAAAGTAGTGTCTTGATGTCGCCACTTGGCCTCCTCCCAATCTCTTTGCCAAGAAACCGGTGCTGTGCAATGGTCGTGTCTCTTCCGTAGCCGCGCACACGCTGCAACAGTCGCAAAGCTGGTTCAGCGTTACCTTGGCTTGCTCGTACCTGCGCTTCTAGCGCCAGTTGCAAGCTCAAGTCGCAAATTTCTCGATCCTTTGACAGCGCTGCTTCGAATGCAAGACATGCCTTGCCCCAAAGCTTTTTTTTCGTCAATTCAGCCAAGTGTGTGCTTAAATCTCCTTGACGCTGCTTGACCTGATAGGTGTCACCCTCTAATTGCGGTAATAACATGACTTTTGCGAGCCTTTCCCACAACATTTGCAGATAGTCTTTGCTGAACCGCAAATGTCCTCGGCAAGTCTTCTTCCATTCAGTGACAAAGTTGCGATCGACCTTGAGGCCATGCCCGAGACAGAATTCCATCCATACCATCATCCCCTCGATGTCATGATAATAAGCATACTCATTCAGCACGGAAAAAACCCAGTCTGATTGCAGCGCCATGCCATATGTTTTCACGACGTATTTGAGCCACTGACCGAGTTGCTCAGCATCGTGTGCCTTTGCGAAGAGGTCTGTGAGGTGGTGAAGATGCCCCTGAAACTCCGTGGATGAGGGATTCTTGCAATTCTCAAGGTCTCGTAGCGAGTCGAATAGCGTGTCGCAGGCGACGAGAGTTACCTGCCGAGCCATCAGGGCAGCTTGTAGCCCAAAGTCTGCCTCGACGACATCATCACCCTTCAGTTGGCGCAGCACAATCATTTCATCGTCGATGAAACGCGTCTGCCCCGCCGCACAGGCTGCAATGACCGCTTCTCTTCTAATGGCATATTCCTGCTCTGGTATGTCAATTCTTGCGAATAGCCCGGCAGATTTTAGGTTGGTGTATCCCTTGATTGCGAGCTTGGCGCAGCGAGTGCTCTGTACTCTGATGAGCTCCTGAATAAGCTGTCCATCTTTCCAAACGAAGGCCTGCTCTGGTTGCGTAAAAAATGCAATGATAGTTCGCGAGACGTGGACGACATCTTCCGGTCGGTAATTGTCCATCCAAGCCAAGAATCGAGTCAAAATTGTGACCAGCGATCGCTTCAAAAAGAGCGACGCCTTCAGCACTGCTCTCATTTCATCTGCAGTCATATCAACAGAATATTTCAGTAGGTTCACGACGATATCTTTCAATATCTCTCGAAATGAACGTCGGGTGACACCATGGTGTTCGACACCTTGAAGAGCTTCTACTGCCGTGCTAAAAACATGCGACTGCTCATCATTTGTGTTGGGTTTCTGTGGTAGCGCTTGAACTGCCTCGATTAGAACCGCCACAGCCTCGTTGTACTCGGTAGAGGCCTCATTGCTATCTCGTGGCGTTACTATAAGATGCTCGTATTCAAGATATTTGCTGGGCAGAACTGCGTTGTTCTGTGCCGAGAGGCTCGGGGCCTTAACTGATTGTGTAGTTGCTGAAGCTTGGCTCGACATTCGAACCACAATGTCCGTCTTGTTTTCGACGGTGGGGTGCTTTCTTTGGTTGTTTCTGGACTCCGTAGCACGTTTGACTGTCGAAATATCGCTCGACCTTTGTCCAGCGGCCATGGCCCTGGCAATTCGAACGAGAGAAATGGGTTCATCATGGATGTTTCGGGATGGCGCATCGGGCACGGTAGCGCGAGACTCTGAGGTGGCGACAGTAGTGTAAGAGACGCCTGAATCCTCAATCCCTCTTCGTCTTTCCCGGCCGTACGGTTTCCTCGGCGTGTGCGACTGGGCGACGAAAGACTCGCCTTCGAGTCTGGCTAGGTGAGCATCCAGGTCGAATGGTTCGATGATTGCAGTAGTCGCAGCACCACGGTTGGCCTTGGCGGCGTGTATTCTACGGGCATTATCGACGGCAGCACGGGCAATTTTGATGCGGCGGCGGCGCTCCTCGGCGAGCAGGACGATGGAGAAGGATGTCGTGAACAGGACGCCGCGCAGGGTATTGATGGCCGTCTTAGAGAGCGCGGTACTTGAGGAAGCCATTGGCGTGGCGAGTCATGGCGCAAGACCACCGAATGTTCGTGCGTTTGAATTGGCCCTAGATGATTTGTTTCCAGGGCCGCGTCGAGTGAAGAAGATGGGCTGATGGAGATGCCGCGGAGCAGCATGAAAGCAGACAATTATTCTGGGGCGGCATTTCCTCGGCAAAGCGCCACCACACTATCAATCAGTAAAGCTCGAGCCTGCTGGTATAAAAAAGTCGATAATCAATTGATGGGTTAAGAAATTAGCGTATAGCCTAATTTGCACATGATTATAATCTGGTAATTGATTGAATGTCGGTTAAGTGTGTTGATTTCCCTCGATGGGAGGCTGTAGGCGGTCGCTGCTGTTCAAGCCGCTGCACGCAGGGCTAGTAGAGAGCCTGTGAGGGCCTGTGTCACAGCGCTTCCATCACCACTCTCCGTCCCAGACTTTTCTTGACCTACCTTCCTACCACTGAATTACCGAAATCCCTCAAGAGATATTGATTGACGATACCGGCTCACTGGGAGACTTGGGTAAGACGAGCACGGACACTACGGCGAATTGCAAACGGCCTATTGCAATAGCGAGTAACATGCTCTTTCGAGGCATCGCGTCCTTCGCTGGCTAAGTGAAGATTGGCGACAACTTCCGCCTAGACAATGCCATTTTGAGAGCAAACCATTCTCTAATGTTACTTTTAAAAGTGCATAATCTTCCCCGGAATACTATACATATGCTGTTCAAGCAGCTTAATGATCTGGGTTCGTGCCGCCAACCCTGCCTGGCAGGAGCAACCTGCAGCCTATTAACGGGTCACAGATCTCGACTTGCGATGTCTCCCTCTATTTCTTAAACATTCCTATCTACTTTCATGGGCAATTTAATTGTCAAAGTGCGCAAGCCACCGGTTGTTCAGAGTATTTTGAGTAATAAGAGGGAGTGACCGATTCACCATCCTTCCAAATGCCCGTGTACTTCCCTCCTGCTCCACCACCGAGATCCAATTTGGGCCGGTACAGGCTACTTTCGCCGACCGCTTCTGTATGGGTCAGTCCTATATGCCTAGGGGCAATGAATTTTGGAGATAGCTGGGTACACTGGTTGGGAGAGTGTACCAAGGAAACGACGGAGGAAATCCTAGACTACTTTTACGAGCAAGTGAGTTTCGCCGCGCTACCGACTTAGTCGAGGACATCTATTAATGAGCAAAGGGGGGTAATTTCATTGACACGGCCAACAATTACCAATCTGGAGAGAGCGAAATTCGGCTTGGCGAGTGGATGAAGAGGCGCCGGAACCGCGATGAGATGGGTAAGTACGTGATCTATTCAGACTGCTGTATGGCTGATGGCCATTCTAGTCATTGCCACCAAGTACACCACAGCCTTTGTACCTCTAGAAGGCGACGCAAACATTAAAATCAATTTGAATGGATGTGGTAGTAAAAGCCTACATGCCTCCGTTGCGGCAAGTTTGCAGAAACTACAGACGCATTACATTGATCTGGTGGGAGTGCTGAACGCATATCTATATTTGCAATATCGAGCTCATTGCCTTTGTAGCTCTACGTTCACTGGTGGGACTACAGTACCTCGATACCAGAAATGATGCAAGCCCTCAACAGCCTCATCGTCAGTGGCAAAGTGCTGTATCTTGGTATCAGTGACGCCCCAGCATGGGTTGCTAGGTAAGTGATTTTGTACTGTCGAACAAGTCGATTTGTCTAACACATATCAAGTAAAGCAAACGAGTACGCTAGAAACCATGGTATGCGACAATTCAGCGTCTACCAGGGCCAATGGTCAGCAGCTCATCGGGACTTCGAACGCGACATCATCCCCATGTGCCGTGCTGAGGGAATGGCTCTCGCTCCATGGGGCTCCCTGGGCGGTGGCAAGTTCAAGACCGCAGAGCAGCGCAGGGCTCAAGAGGGCAGAGCGAGCCAAGAGTATAATGAGGTGCCGACAAACGTCACTGCTGCACTTGAGGCTGTTGCAATCCGAAAAAATGCGGCTCCCACCGGTGTCGCCATTGCATATGTCATGCACAAGGCGCCATACGTCTTTCCAGTGCTTAGCGGGCGCAAGGTTGAGCACATTAAAGGAAACATTGACGCACTCAATATCCAATTGAGCCCCGGAGATATCAAGGAAATCGAAGCTGCAGTACCGTTCGACCTGGGATTCCCGAACAGTTTTCTCTGGGGCAAGGAGATGCCAACAGCGCAGGGCAACGTGAAGTTCGCCGTACTGGGTGGCAACTATGACCACGTTGAGGACGTCCAGGTACGCCGCACATATTCGACTCGCTGCTGTTCTACTGACCCTCTTGTAGCCTATCAAACCTTCAAAAGTGGCAGAGTAGGTCTTTCGCCCGCACATGAATCGGTGGGAACAGGGAACATTTCCATGAAGAACGTGAAGATTAGAAGATTCTGGCCGGGAAATTCTGATAGCATTGGTACCTCAACTTCTGTCGACTGTTCGCGGCGCCGCTTGCCTTTGGTCGTTGTTTCTGCAGTTGCTCGAGTCTCATGTGTGCACGTCGCACTGCTTTTTCTCCCATCTGCAATATCTGGGTATCAACTTCTACATGGCCCCTAAAGATTCTGTTTTAAGTAAATGTTCATTCCTACTCCGAGTACCCGAACGCCATTTCGGCCAAGCAAATAAAACACATCATGCCAATCAGTCATGCGAAGCACATGCTATTTTCCTTCTCCATTCCTGCTTGAATATTCTCTATTTTGACCCCTTGCCTTTGGCCTCGTTCTCTCCCAGCTCCCGGATGATCACTATCGTCTGCCCCGCGCCGTTGTAGTCCTGCTGGCCTGTTTCAAAGCCCGGACAGACGCCAATGGCCAGGTACTTGCCATTGTTGGAGAAGGCCAGCGCCGCGACGCTGTTGGGCGACTTTTGGTACTGCTTTAGCCTGCGCTTGGCCTCTGCGTCCCAGAGCGCCACAGTACCGTCACCGCCGCCCGAGGCAAACGTGCCGTGGACGGCGTGAAAGGCCAGCGCATTGACGGGATAGACAATGTCGCCGTCGCCGTCGGGCGCCGGCTGCCGGTGGCACTTGAAGGCGTACTTGCGCGCCTGTGACTCGGCCGTGTCCTCAAACCACTCCACGGCTACGCGGCCCTCGATGCTGCTCGTAGCGTAGCCCGCGTCGTTGGGCATGCATGCGAGGGCGCGCGTCAGGTACCGTAGCGAGGACTCGCGCTGTTGCCACGGCTTCAGGTCGGCGCCGCTACCGCCCTGGGCAAACAGCGCCTTTATGGCGTCGATGTCGTAGATGTTAATGATGCGGCCTGTCATGGCGACGACAACCTTGGAGGGGCTGACGGCGAGGGCCTGCGGCTTGCCGGGCAGGGATACGCGGAGGGGCGTGCTGGAAGGGTTTTCGGTGTCGTGCAGGTTCAGGCTGCAGTCCCACGAAGCGGAGACGAGGATGCCGTGGTTGGCGCAGTAGCGGACGTTGCGGACAGGAGCGGCGTGCTTGCTGACGAGGACTTTTTCGCCAGTCGCGAGGTTAATTCTGTAGACATATGCTCGTTAGTGGGTTGGCTCTTGCGACGCGACGACTCTCAAGGTTGGAGAGGCACTGCACCTGTTGACGGCCCAATCCATGCCTGCTGTGTACGCCTCTTCGTCATTTGCGCCAAAGCATACATCCAACACAGGCGCTCTGTGTTCGTATGTGTTGGCCAGTTTGGCGTCGCTGGCGCCATTGGACAGGTCGTAGAGGTAGACATTCTTGTCCCAAGAAGAAACAAGTAGCTTTGTGCTGGATTCTGGCGCAAAGACGACGGCAGATACGGCGTCGCCAGGCGGCGGCGACAGCTCTACTTGTGTTGCTAGTGAGCAGAGCCATTAGCATTTTGAATACGGAAAAAGCTGCAATCGAAGCAATGCCATGATAGGCGAATGGGTCGTTACTTACCAGGAGCCATGGTATTGCTCAATGCTATATTCGGAGCTCCCAAAAATATACTAAGCTCCAGATATAAGTATCCCAAGTTGCGCCTCGTTGCTGTTTACATTGGCCAATAGTCACGTGTAGCCACCCAAGCGCAAAGCAGCCAGCGAAAACTGCCTGTGGCGCTTTTTGCCGAAAATGACCGCCTTTGCCATCAGCCACACCCCGCCACCCCACCATTCGAGGTCTGCTTTGCGTTCAATTTGTGTGTCAAAATTGTGTTTTGTGCTATAATTTTGACGCTTCGATAAACAGCCTCGGGGTGCATATTCTCAAAGCGGCCCAAGCTCTTTTGATTCCGCGCAAAACTCTAGAGGAACCTGGATCTGCCACATTATTCGCGCGCCACTTTCCCTCCGAAAAGCACAACCGGGAAAAAAGAGGGTGACTCCTACTTAGTCCGTTCCCCACAGGACACTCGTGCCCAACATCTCTCGACGACACCTTTGACCTTGTGCACTTTTCAACGGATTTGCAGCTGCAGCAGGGAGACGAAAACACCGCCAAGATGTCGCTCACAAACTGCCGTTTTTACGAGGAGAAGTTCCCGGAGATTGACAGCTTTGTCATGGTCAATGTCAAGCAGGTTCGTCAGACCACCTTGGAACGATTGAACTGGACGCGCAGAAACGAATTACTCGGAACCGACGTGATTCTAAAGGACGCGATGGGAGGGCAACATATATTCTAACTGGGTAATCGCATTATTTAGATCGCCGAAATGGGAGCTTACGTCAAGCTTCTCGAGTACGACGACATTGATGGCATGATTCTGCTCTCCGAACTTTCGCGACGACGTATCAGAAGTATCCAGAAGCTCATTCGAGTCGGCCGTAATGAGGTTGTCGTCGTTCTCAGAGTGGACAAGGAAAAGGGTATGTTGCGTTCGCCCGCTAGAAAGAAGCTGCAACGCGACGCGATGAAGTCATAGACTAATGACGAATAGGCTATATCGATCTTTCAAAACGTCGTGTGTCTGCCGAAGACATCATCAAGTGCGAAGAACGATACAATAAGGGCAAGATGGTTCACTCAATCATGCGCCACGTCGCCGAGAAGACCCTGGTACCCATCGAGCAGCTGTATGAGAGCATCGCCTGGCCTCTAAACCGCAAGTACGGCCACGCTATTGATGCTTTCAAGCTATCTATCACGTATGTTGTTATGTGCCTACGCTCATTTAAAGCGCAAAATCCAGCGAATACTAATACAGTTTACAGCAATCCTGAAGTCTGGGAGGACATCACCTTCCCCGGCCAGCCTGTCGCCGATGAGCTCAAGTCTTATATTGGCAAGCGCCTGACCCCCCAACCAACCAAGGTCCGTGCCGATATCGAAGTCACTTGCTTCGGCTACGAGGGTATCGACGCCGTCAAGACCGCCCTGCGCACCGCCGAAGCTGGCAATACAGAGGATACCCAAGTTAAGGTCAAGCTCGTTTCGCCACCGCTCTATGTTTTGACCAGCACCTGCCTGGACAAGACTGTCGGCATCAAGCGTCTGGAAGAAGCGATTGTGGACATTCGCAAAAGCATTGAGGGGGCGGGTGGCAACCTGACCGTCAAGATGGAGCCCAAGGCCGTTACGGAGAGCGATGACGCTGAGCTGCAGGCCCTCATGGAAAAGAAGGAGCGGGAAAATGCCGAAGTTAGCGGTGACGAGAGCATGAGCGAGAGCGACGACAACATTCCTGAGACGATGTAAATGAAGACCAAAAGCAGGGGCGAGTTTGAAATTTTTTTCGAGGGCAGGGAAAAGTGACACAGAGCATTGGCGGTAAAGGGGAAGGCATCTATGGGTATCTCGGCAACGACGAGACAATTACATAGATTGGTCACAAAAAGAATAGAACATGGCATATATTTGACTAGTCATTGGTGGTGACAGACCGGAGTCTGTGCACCCAAAGCTCGGTGGTAGCCAAGGACCGTCAAGCCTTGGGACGATTTGGTGAATAGCATTAACAATCTTGAATCTTAAAGATTTTGTTTAGCCACACTCTTGTGATGATGGGCGGGGTGAACCGCGAACTGTGAATCAGTTTTGTAGCAACAGTGACGGTTTATCGTCAGCCCCACTCAGTCGCCGAACGTCCATTTTCAGACAGCAAGACGTGAAGCTCAGTTCCCAACATCAACATCAGCGCACAACCTCAGACTTTGTCGACGAAAAGACGTTACGCACGTCTCTACGGACAACCATGCCATCACCATGGGCGCGCATACAGAGTTGGCCCGGCTGGCGGCCAAAAAGCGTGGTGGGCCTGACTATCTGGAGACTGGGCGTCTTCGCGACATGGCTCCCGGCGGTGGCTTGGATCAATAACTACGTTGTGGAAACGGCGGTGGTGTCGGGAAACTCCATGTATCCGTTTATAAATGAAGATAAAGACTCGACTTTACGAAACGACGTGATTCTCACATGGAAATGGTCGCCGCAAGAGAATCTGCAAAGGGGCATGGTAGTGACTCTGAGGTAAGGCTGGTAACAGATCTGATGGCGCAACTGTTTCCGCTCTCGTCGCCTTCAGTGTAGCTCGAGAGTTCTGCGTATACAGGCGACTGACGTGCGATGCAGGAGTCCAAGCAACCCAGAAACCGTGGCCATCAAGCGAATAGTTGGCCTGGAAGGAGACACTGTTCACACGCGCCCGCCGTACAAGTTTCCCAAAGTCAAGGTACCTGAGGGGCATATTTGGGTAGAGGGAGATGGCCGTCCTGGAACGACAATAGACAGCAATACCTATGGACCGGTGTCTAAACGGCTGCTGGAGGGCAAAGTTACCCACATCTTGTATCCCTTTCACAAGTTTGGTGCCGTTAAGTGGTGGGAGCATATACCGCGACCGATTGAACGCGGTCCACGGTAATTTTGCATTCTTGGAACGACATAATATGTATATCAAAATGGGAGGATTCCTTTGTATAATAGTTGTATAGATATGGCGTCTTCTTCTTTCACTCGAGCACAATCAATGAAGCCGGCTGACCTCGAGACAACCCGGCGTTTTTCAGCGGCACCCATTTGGCATCTCATATTTTCAAAATTACTTCGTCTCGATCTTGAATATAATTCAATTTAGTATTTTATCACTGGCTTACATCCTTTGGCCTGTACCTGTGCCAAAAGTGGCTCCGTCAGGCACCAGCCCAATCATAGCAGCGCGGCGCGCCACCCAGCGAATCACTATGGCGATAGCGCTCGGAGCCGCGAAAAAAAAAGTTCGACTAGCCACAGGCGAAGACCGTCGGCGTCTCCAAACAGCCATATTCATCCACATAACCATCTAGGCCGCTCGGAGTACCAGTCTTTCAACCTCTTCGCATTCATCGTCAGTGTGTCAATCGCATAGTCACGGCGCCGGGCCTGCATTTTCTTGTCATTTGCGCTGCATCTCGCCACTGCTTCCTCAGCCGTTTTCCCCTTTCGCTCTTTGCGCCAGAAAACTCGGGTCGACCCTTTCTTTCTTTTGACCTCGGGAAAAACTGCACCTACGCTACAACCCACGGGCTTCCCGAGGCGTCTCGTCGACTGTGTCGTTTGGCCATGCCACTGGGCTTCAAAAGTCTCGGATTTGAACCCCCCGATTCTTCCGCGACTCCAACTGCGACTGCGACTGCGGCTTCGTCACCCCTCGCCGGCCTGCCCCCCGATTCCCGCCATGCAGGGCAGCCTGCAAGCCATTTCACCGACATCGTAAAAGGAGGACTCGTGAGCACAGACGCCATGAGTCCGCAAGAAGATCTCGACATTGAGGGGCGGCCGCCCTACAGCCATGTATGTTTGTTGTAGCTGCCGATGCTACTTCTCAGGGTTGGAAACAGTCAGCTAACCCCATGACGTAGGCAATGCTTGCGGGAGGATTAGGCGGTGCCTTTGGAGACATGCTGATGCACTCTCTTGATACCGTCAAGACTCGACAACAAGGCGACCCCAACGTGCCGTCGAAATATCGCTCGCTGGCCTCGTCATACTACACAATAATACGGCAAGAAGGAATCAGAAGAGGCCTTTATGGCGGATGGCTTCCTGCGCTCAGCGGCTCCTTCCCTGGAACACTCATGTTCTTTGGAACATACGAATGGAGCAAACGATTTCTCATAGATCACGGGCTGCAACATCACCTCTCCTACCTCTGCGCCGGTTCGTCTTCTTACCAACGTCACAACGTCTTTGGCTGGGCCACAATGCTAACTGCAGATATGCTAGGTTTTCTCGGTGACTTGGCCGCCTCTGTCGTATACGTGCCCTCCGAGGTTCTCAAGACTCGACTCCAACTGCAAGGGCGATATAACAACCCCCACTTTAGCTCTGGCTACAACTACCGCGGCACCGTCGACGCCGCGCGCACCATTGTTCGCACCGAAGGCCCGGCCGCCATGTTCCATGGCTACAAGGCTACGTTATACCGCGACCTGCCATTTTCGGCTCTGCAATTCATGTTTTACGAACAGTTTCAGACGTGGGCGCGAAAGTACCAGCAGAGCCGCGATATCGGCGTCGGCTTTGAGCTTCTTACGGGTGCGACGGCGGGCGGTCTCGCCGGCGTGATAACGTGCCCACTCGATGTGGTAAAGACTCGGCTCCAGACGCAAGTAAATCCGTCCGCGACGACAAGTTGCTCCGCATCGGCCAAGGATCCGACTCCGCAGAAGCGCTCGATATCAACGTCCTCGCCGAGTACCCATCGCCCACGCCCCGGCGCCATTCCGCTCGAGACATCGTCTGTCATGACAGGCCTCAAGGTCATTTACAAGACCGAAGGTCTGGGAGGGTGGTTTCGTGGCGTGGGGCCTCGTGGCGTCTGGACGTTTATTCAGAGTGGCTGCATGCTTTTCTTGTATCAACGGCTCCTGCGACAGTTCGACGTCTGGATGCCCGCTGAAAAAGAAAGCGACATGTAATGTCAACCACGACACATTCATCGAAATAGCGCTTTATGTGGTCATCAACATCACGGCGCTGGTTTACGAGACAGTCGGAAAGGAGAAAGAGCCACTCACCTGTGTATAGTGGTAGATGTGGGGGGAGGAGAGTGAGTGAGACACAGCGATTCATGACGCATGCTTGTGTCCACGTGTACGATTGATTCAGAAAAGAAGAGGAGGAAACGGCTTGATGTACATTTCATGGCCGGACACTTTTGTAATATTTATTTCATTTTCATTGGGTGGTCACCAGAAGAGGGAACAGTCTTTTGGCTTGGCGTTTTGGAGTGGCGCATATAGACTTGGGGGTGGTTCTTCGACATACCGCTCCCTACGCATTCGAGACTTGTTTTCTTGAGTCGGCTTGTATAGATTAAAGGAGAAATACTAAGATGAGACGATGAGAGCTTGGAAAACTCGGCTACAACGCACATAGGCACTGTATACCTTTGATTACTATCGTCTTTGATCTCGATCATTATATTTCCGAGTCTGAGCTATTCCTTGCTTCATAAGCTAGCTATCATGGGGTATCTATCACGTAGAAGGGTTTGTAAAATACAGTAAATAAGAACACATGAGCAACTCTCCAGAGTAACTGGTATTGGCTGAAACGAGCAAAAACACCCGAAGAAAAGCTATTGGAAAGAGAAAACAAGAAACCGCGCCTCCCGTCTTGGGGATCATTTTTTCCTTACAAATCAGGATCACTGTCCTCTTCCGCCGCCAGCGGCTCAAAGTCTTCGGTGCGCCGGCGCATGTCGTCGCGCGCCAGGCACGTCACAATAGCCAGCGTCAGCGCGTTCCACACGCTCTGGCGCTGGTCCAGAAAGTCAGTCTCGACGTGGAAGCTCACGTACGCGTTGTCGCCCCGCGACGCGTCGGCGGTGAGGATGAAGACGGAGCTGTTGAGGATGAAGAAGCCGTACACGACGGGCGGCGGCCGGCGGTACCGGATAATGGCGGCCGGACTGGGGCTGCTGACGAGGCTGGTGGTCGAGGCGGCAGGGGAAAAGAGGCCGTCGCGCTCGCTGGCGGTTGAGGAGAGCAGGCCGGTGACGGAATCGCCAGGCTGCGCCAGCTCGTCGAGCTCCATCGCGGGAACCGCGGCAAACGGGCGGCGCCGCCTAGGCGCTGCGCCCGAGTGGTCGGCGGCTGTCTGCGCGAGCGGCGCCCGCGCGAGCTCATCCTCGGCCGAGTTGTCGTTACTACGACGTTGTCGTCGTCGGCCCGGCGTATTTCGTTGCCGGTACTTGTAGGCGTGCCGGTCGCGCCGCGGCGACAAGTAATTCTGCAGCAGCAGGCTTTTTCCGTCCGAAAAGACGTCATCGTCGTCGTCATCATCGTTGTTGTTGTCATCGTCGTCTCCACCCTCGGCGACGGCCGCGGCAACGTCCCTCCAAAAGGAGCCGGGGTCACGGTCCGCGCGGAGAAACTCGCGCTGTAGTCGGGCCAATGCGCGCATGCGAGCCTGCAGGAGCGCGGTGATATCGCCCTCGAGCATCTTGGTGTCGACGATCTCGGTGATAATGTTGGGCACGACGCGCAGGTGGCTGTAGCCGCCGTCCTCGGCGGCCCACGCCAGGAACCGGTCCAGCCCGTCCTTGATCATGCCCGGCACGCGGTGGTGTAGCCCAGACTCGCTGGTGGTGCGGATGGCGGCGGTGAGCTCAATCAGACGCACGAGCGCCGTGGTGGCTGTTTCCTCCCCACAAGAATATGTCTCTCGTTAGCAGTCGCTTCTTGCGAATCAAATCCAGAGGAATTGGCTGCGTCGGGGCTTCCAGAGCCACTACACAGGCACAAACACACACACACACACACACCTCGAAAGTCGGTGGAATGCGCATACACGACCGGCGCGTTTTCGACGTCGGCAAAATTGGCCTCGGAGATGGGGACGGCGCTCATGTCGAGCTCCCAGTGCGATGGCAGGATGGGCAGGTCCTGCCGGAAAAAGAGCAGCTCAAACAGCCGCTCCTCGTCGGGCGCCCAGGTGCTCGCGCCGGGGTACCGCGACTTTTCCAGCTCCAGCTGCTCCCACATATGCTCCATGTCGCTGGTTGTGGTGAGTGTGGCGGGCGTTGTCCTTTGACCTCTGCTGCTGCTGCCGCTGCTGCTTGGCGCATCAGCGTCGTCGTGGTCGTCTGCACCTGCCTCGGCGTTTGCGTTGGTACTGGCTGGCGCACCGGCGACGGCGGCGGAAGCAGCAGCAGCGTCTGCGCTCTTATATACAGAATCTGGATCCGAATCGTCCATTGTCAAAAAAGTTGACGCCGTGGCGTCAAAGGGTTTCGCGTTCTGCTATTAGTGTAGTTGTTTGTACATGAGAAAAGGATGACGCAGCCTCAAGTGAGCTGCATCGCGGAGTGGGGCTCGCGATGAAGGCACTGTGCGGATGTCTTTGATATAGTTGTGAAATCACAAAGGCAAAGAGAGTGATTTCTCATGTTTTTTTTTTTTTTGAAGCTGAATCATCTTCAAGGGCTTACCTTCAAGGTTTGTTAGACGGTCAGTTCAAAGAAACAGAGCCTATGTTAAGGTGAAAAGGCCAAACTCTGCGAAACATCAAAGTATTGCCAGATCGGGCTACCCCACAAGGCGATCGTCTCGTCTGACACAGACGCGGCTTATAGCTTGCTGTCCTCCGAAAATTAATTCTTGGCTAAAAAGCAATGCACTAAGAAGACTGAGTCTGATACCGGGTATTAATGCTTGCACTCACCTATTGACGATGCCGTCAACATGTATGACAAGAGTGGTCTCACAGCGGCGGCCAACTACATCTTGTTGTCTTGTATAACGTGTGTCTACCGCGCGCTGTGTTGAGGCGTCTGAGTCCACCGAGCCAGTGTCGTTGCTTTTTCCGTTTGTTTGCTCAATACAGCCTGGAGTCGTGGAACTGTGGCTCTGTGATACCATGATTCACCGTATCCGGGCAGTCTTTCTATATAAACCCTGGCAAGATCCCGGACAATTTGACAAAGACATCAAACATCCTTACAACCTACATTGCTGAATGTACAAAAAATGGCTTACAATAGTCAAAAGGATACATTCTGGCTCATCCACGACACGCTCTACTCCAACGGCTTTCCTCGTAACCACCCCATCCTGCTGCAGTCGATACGCTGCTTCCATGTCGACGCGCTCACTCACGTCAGCTCAACGCTCTACGGGCGTCGAGACTATAGTGAGTATAGTAACTCCGGCCCAAAGAATCAGTGGTTTCTGGTTATTGAGGGGGAGACCTTGCAGGCGTGTTTGAGCTTGCAGCCATGCGACAATGTCCGCACAGGCGGTTGCGGGACCCTGACGCTGCAGATTATGGGGTGCTACGAGCGGCCGCCGTTGGATCTCCTACAGAGGCAGACTTACCATTGCCTTCGGGAGAGACTAACGGGCAAGGCGGTCCTGGAAACGATCTTCTTCAACGGCTGGCACAAATACCAGATGATGCCGTCATTGGAGCCGGGCTCTCCGTGTGGACGACGACACCATATGTACGTACTGATAACCTTTGATCCCGGTTGCTATCCGGTCGTTAATACTGTGCTGATCATCATGTCAACATTTACAGGAGGGCCATGCTTTACGACTTGCAGGACACAGGATGGATAGGGACCAGAAGCGTGCAGGACTTGGAGATTTCCGACTATCTCGAGCGGGAATACATCCCCGGCCAGTGGACAGCAGACAACACGAGGCAGTTGTTCAGTAGATCTTTTCCCATCAGGCTTGGACAATTTCGCCCGGACGTGGGCAGGCTGCACCCGGGTTACCCTTTTTTGGCTGGCGGGGGATAGCGGATAATCTTCTTACATAACAGCGGAAATGTGTTTGATATAATGAAAGTCATTCTCTACCTTTAGAAAGTTCTGTAATCTTTTTTTTTTCCACAACTAAAAATGTAACTGTAGACGAAAATCACATGTGAGCGGCAATGGCGATCCTCTGACGAGCCCAGCTCTCAAAAAACCTCCCGGTCGACCCAACTTTTCCATGCTTGATTGTTTCGTAGTGCTTTCATAGAGTCGGCGTCTGAGCTAAGAACGACCTCGTATTCCTCCTGATCACGCCGTCCTGGCATAATCAGGCCGGCGCTCTCATTCCACTCGCTCTGACTCTTGCGCACCGCATCGGCCGTCGTCCGCTTCAGGCCAGCGGCGGTCGGTATCGTCCACTCAATGTCGGCGCCCAGTCGTCGCCACGAGTTGAAGAAGAGCTGTGTGGGATCAGACGGCGTGAAGCTGTACTGGATCTGCCGCGGGTCGCGAACGCTGTTGAAGAGCGCCGAGCGCGTCTTGACGAACCCTTCGTCGACGCTGTTCAACGCCGCTTCGACAGTCTTCACCACCCGCGCCAGCGCGCTGCTGGCTTTGGCCAAGTTGGTCGCGGCCGTTTCTGCAATAGTGAACAGGTCCGCAGCGCCGTGGCAGGCTTCGGTAAACACCACGGCATTTCCTGCATAATGGACGAGCTGCTTTGGGAACAAGCGGTCTCCCCACCAAGTCGGTATGAACACGCGGCATCTGGTGTCGTTTCTTCTGGCCCCGTCCGCGGCGCCGACGGTTCTGAGCCGCGCGGTGGTCATGAATGCCCAACAAATCGCCGTCAGGCAGCAGAACGTAGACACTCTTCTGGAGCAGCCGGCAGACAGGATCGCATCTTTGATTAGCTGTAGCTTGTCAGGGCCAAATACGAATATACCACCGAATTTGACTTTAGACACAACAAACATGCTGGTATTATCGTCTTCATGGTTGGCGCCAGGCTTCACTAATTTTAGATCTGGACATTGTTTGCTCAAGACATTGGCTAACTCAGCGTCCTTACCCTTGTCCTTTGGGCTTGATGGCATGGAAATGTCAATCTTGTTGGGGTAGCTCAGCGGCTTCAGCGAAAACTTGTCTAAGCCCTTCATTGCTGCTGCTACTGCAGAAAGAAACTGGGTGAGCCCTACCCCGTCTGTGATGGAGTGATATACAAAGGGGCACATGAGGATGCCGCCGTCTACTAGAATGAGTAGAACTTGGGCGACAGGAACCGGGGGACCGTCTTCAGTTAAAGTTTCGCCATGATCGAACAGGGGCCCGACAAAAGCACCTGCAGGAAAACCCAGTTTCTTTAGCCTGGAAAAGGCTAGATTCTTGTTGCCACGCGCATCGCACGTTGCGACAGTGATCTGATCGCCTTTGCCAGTATGCAGGACGAGGATACCAGGCTGTTCCTTGGAGAGGGACAGCCTACCAGCCATGTAAGCCATGCGCAGACACACGCTTTTGAGCGCCTGGTCGAGGTTCTCGCGCAGCGCCTCCAGCGCCTGACGGCCGCCATCGGTACCGAAGCAATAGACCTGTCTTATATAGCCACGAACGGCGGCCTGGTTCCATGTCGTGAGCGGGCGCGACTGTGTCGTAAGTTCCTGATGCATGGCGAATGGGCAGCAAAGGCACCAAGATGTTGGCGATTCAAGTTATGAAGCATGACCATTGTAGTAACAGTGCTTGCGCACACCGATATTTTTAAAGGTCAGGAAAAGGTTATACGACAATGACTGCTGCACTGGCTACACAGCATTTACTACCTATGACGTTTGTGGTCACGCGGGTCGCACTAGGCCGAGAGGTTTACGGCCAGCCAGTTTTCCATTCGGTGAGGAGCTGTGTAGCTTGTGATAGGGACGATTGCTAGGGGGCGTCTCGGGGGCGCTCAATAAAGGATCCCCGACCATTCATATTCCGCTGGTTGGCTGGCAAAGATGATGATACATGGTGGTACCGAGTACGGCAGTTTGGGTGGGCGGGCGAATCCGCGCCTGAGCCGCTGGTGCCACAGTTTTGCTTAGTAACATTCGTCACTAGCCACGCCTCGATAGAGCGATGGACATTTTCTGGGACAATTTCGTTGCGACAACCAGCGAAGGAGGGAGGTCGCGAGCAGCACGAAGCGTCACGAAACCAGAGAAGAAAAAATCGCAATGGCCGAGGTAGTCAAGGCAGCGGTCTCACGCCAGCTACCAAGCTTCAGGCTTGGCCAAAAGCAGGTGTATCTGTATGCTCTCCCCATCCAGGTTCCGGGACAGCAGAGAACAAGGAAAACGGGACAGGACAGCAGCTAACGAGAACAAACCCGGCAGGCCGACGCACATCATCACCATGCTTCACAAGGAGCATCTCCCGGCAAACGAAGCATGCTTCCAGGTCCCTCTCACATTCACCAAATTCGATCTCCGCGACTACCTATTTAACCTTTATAACGTCGAGGTCAAGACAGTGCGGTCCTACGTCAAGGGGCGGCCACTAGCGGAGCGAGCGAACCGACCCGGCTCGTCGTACCGGCCGCAGGCGCTCAAAATCATGACGGTTGAGCTCGCGCAGCCGTTTCAGTGGCCGAGCCCGCCCGAGGACCTGCAACCGTGGAACCACGAACTGTTTGAGATGCGCGAGGCGTCAATGGTCGGCCGCCAAGAGGACCAGTACAACGCTGCCAACTTCAAGATCCCGATGGCGAGTCGCCAGCCCAGGTCGGACGAGCGGAAGCAGCTGTCGGCCCTCGCCAAGGACCTCGTCACGGGCCGGAAAAAGTGGTCCAACGACGTGCCGCTCGACTCTAAATGGGACGCGGTCGTGCAGCAGGCGGCGGGTACAACGACGGCAGGCAGCAGGGGCAAGAAGGAGACGGCCGCAGAGAGAATCGCCCTGCGCAACGACGCCAAGGATAAGGCGGCCAGGAGGAAGCCCAAGCCTGCGCAATAAGCGTGCTAGGTTCTGGTGGCGGGAGAGGTGAAGCATGCATGGAGGCGCTCTCGTTGGAGAAATGACGACAGAGAGCCGGCATTGTACTTTTATCGATGCGCGACGCGCATAATTGTAGCTGCATCGTGGCGTACCGACACGGCTGCCTTGTACATGATATAAAACAGGAAAAAAATTTTGTATGCACTGCTACGCTACTGATTTTGCAATGTATGCCAGTGTTGTGGTTGCTGAAACTTGAGCACCTCGTCGCCCCAGCTCCACCAACCCGCCGTGAGACCACGGGCAAAGACCTCGAGGCCGACGTAGTCCGGGCCGAGCAGGTCCCCCAAAAGGCCGCGAAGGCTGGGCTTGCGCGAGTGCACGTCGGGCACGGCGACGATGGTCTTGGGCGCCAAGCCGTCCGGGGCGGCGCGTCCGATGCGCTTGGCCACGAGCAGCCGCTCCCACGGCTTGCGCCAGGCCGAGTCGAGCGGGTACAGCGGTCGCCCGTCGGCCGTGACCTTGAGCCATGTCCACTCGGCCGCGACGTGCAGGCCCCATTCGGCCAGCACGCCGCGGAGCAGCTCTGCGATGCGGGGCTTGTTGGTCATCCAGACGGCGACCAGCCCATCGTCGGCGAGATGCGCGGGGACGGGAACGGCGCGGAGCAGCGTCTGCACGTCGGAGAGCGAGCGGGCCGTCTTGTAGCGGGCCGTCGTGCGCCGAACGGAGCGGTTTGGCCAGGGAGGGTCCATGATGATGAGTCGGAACTTGGGCGCGAGTTGTGTAAAGGACGGCTTCATGTGGTAGATGGAGCCATGGAGATGATGGGCGTCTGGCGGTATGTATGGTTCAGAGCCGGCAGCCTGTGACGACGGCGGCGACGACGACGTTGACGGTGAAGAAATTTCCGGGGCTGTGAGCCGTGGCAGGCAGTATTCTCCTGTGTAACTTCGTGATAGAGCATCGAGTGTGCTTCGCAGGCTCTCTGCCGTCATCAAGGCGTCAATTTGCGCCGCCGGCGAGGCAGTGGCGTCGGGATCAACGCCATGGACTGGCTCGGGCGTCGCAAACGGTGTGACCGGGGCTGCAGAGGAATATATCCGGCATCGCGCATCGTGCTCTTCGCCAAGGCGTACCTGGCTCTCCTCGAGCGATCTGGGAATATCAAGGACGACAGTGGCGCTGTCGGGGCTGCGGTAGAGAATGGAGGAGGGCAGCTGGGCAGAGGCGGCTTTGGAGTGCCGCGGCGGCGGCTGCTGCATGAAATGACGTCTGGGGGAGCGATTTGGTTGGTCTGATGTTCTGCAGCTTACATGGCTTGCATGTCGAGAAAGGAATGGTCGGCGAGGACACCGATATGACGTGGGGTGTCTTGGTGTGTTAAGGTGTGTGTCAAAAGTGTGTGTGGTGGCCGGACGCTCGGCATAACGCCGACTCACTCAACTCCCAAGACAAAAAAAGTCGCCCACGAATATTTCTCGGTAATTGTCGGCTTCGGCAGACGGGCCCGTGACGGGTTAGCGGCTCACCCAAGGGAAAGAGAGAGCAACGCCCACTATGTACCATATGAACTACCTAACTAGCAAGGGGAATTATCCGTGCGACAAAGCCCGCAGCGCTGTGAGCGAATGAGGCACTAATTTTTTTTCCGGGGAGCCGGATAATCGCCAAAACGGCGACTGCTATTTGCTCCCCCACGCCTCCACGCCTCCAAGTCTCCAGGTCTCGTTGTGGCAACCCGAGACACTTGCCCAGTTCAATTTCGCCTTGACAAACGACACACGATCATCCTCGCATCCCCGCCTTTGCGGCAGCCCTCCTCTTTCTCTCTCTTTCCTCTTCTTCACGTTTACCTCACGAGCGGCATGTTTATTTCATAACCTGCGTATTGCTGCTACCCTCCACCCTCCCCTCCCGCCTCTTCGCGCCAATGCCGCAGGCCTACGCGGCGGACCTCTCGTCCATGGCCCAGGCCGCCCAGACCAAAGCGCACCATGGCGTCGCCGCCGCGAAGCATACCAAGACCGATCCTGCCATCTGTCCGACCGATCAGGAGAACAACGTTATGCCAAAGACAAAGACCTTTTCCTTTGACTATGCTTGGCGATCCGGCGTCGCTGGTGGAGTTGCCGGTTGCGCCGTAAGCCGAATAAGCCGACTAGTTTTCGGTGCACGAATTGCATCGACTGGAAGCGATTTTGCTAACACAGATAATCTAGGCAAAAACTTTGGTCGCGCCGCTCGATAGAGTAAAAATCTTGTTCCAAGCTAGCAATCCGCAATTTGCCAAGTACACCGGCTCCTCATTTGGCGTCTTGTCTGCCATGAAGGACATTTACGGCCATGAGGGCAGTCGCGGTCTGTTCCGCGGCCACTCAGCCACGCTTCTTCGAATCTTCCCATACGCCGGCATCAAATTTTTGGCCTATGAGCAAATACGAGCCGTCATCATTCCCGACAAAAACCACGAGACGCCCCTCCGCCGGCTTCTCAGCGGCAGTCTGGCAGGCGTCACTTCCGTCTTCTTCACATATCCCCTCGAAGTCATCCGAGTGCGCTTGGCCTTTGAGACAAAAGCGCAAGGCCGGTCACCCCTCATTTCCATCTGCCGCCAAATATACAACGAGCAGCCCGTGGACAAGACAGCTACGGCGAGGCTACCCAACACACCGGGCCCCGTCGGCGAGATACCCAAGGTTGTCGAGGCCGTGACGCCTCGCAAAGGGCTGGTCAACTTTTACCGCGGCTTTACCCCGACTATTCTCGGCATGCTCCCCTACGCCGGCATGTCCTTTTTGACGCACGACACGGCCAGCGATGCGCTGCGGCATCCCCTGGTTGCCCAATACACAACGCTGCCGAAAAAGGCAAATCACCCACCCGGGAAGCCAGCCGCGCTGCGGTCCTGGGCTGAACTGGCCGCCGGCGGCGCGGCGGGCTTGATTTCGCAAACAGCGTCGTATCCGCTCGAAGTGATTCGCCGGCGCATGCAGGTCGGCGGTGCCGTTGGTGACGGTCGCCGGTTACGCATCGGCGAAACAGCGGGCATGATATGGAAGGAACGCGGTTTTCGCGGATTCTTTGTTGGCTTGACGATTGGATACGTCAAGGTAATTCCTCTGGCGGCAGTGAGCTTCTATACATACGAACGGATGAAGCTCCTTCTTGGTATCTGAGCAATGCTTCCTTTTCTCTTAAAAAAAGAAGGAATTTATGAGAAATCTCACGGGTTGGCGTTTTATGGGTCATTCTGCAGATGGCAAGGTTGTGCGATCGGTGTTTTTTCCGTCATCATCTTTTTACTTTGTTGAGGGTTGGTTCGCCGTGGGCGGGCAGGTTTTGGATGTTATACTCGGCACAGGAAGAATGCTTGCCTTTCTCTCATGACAGTACATATATCAAAGGAATATCAAAATCAGAAGAACATGGATATTGAAACTTGTTGAAAGCAGTCTGCCGTCTATCATTACATGTGGATTTATCACTAGTGTAGTAGGTGCATGCTCATGTGCGGCCACAGAGAGGCTGTAATTCTGCCATGCCAGCTTCAATTGCACAATGAGCCGTTATTCTCAAAGGCTTCTATCAATTCGTATAATGACTACTACGACTTGATAACTATTCTTTGTTTCATGCTTTTTCACCATCCTGCCTGACTTGTCGTTGCCGCACAGTAACAAAGACGCGCTAAGCCGAGTTTGTGCGTTCGCGCCACACAATTCGCCTCTGCCAACCAGCGTCACCGGCGCCGCCCAAGAAAGCTTCAAACCCTCCCAATCCCCATCGACAAACCTCCAGCAACAGACAAATGGCGGCCAACGAGCAAGACCCGCTGCTGCGGCTTCGCCAGGCCATTGCGGCCGGGCAGGCCATTGTCCCCAGCGCGTCTGCCGAGGCGGGCTCCCCCGAGGTAGGCCTCGCGCAGGCCAGCCACCTGCTGATCCCGGACCAGTCGTCGCCGACGGCCCTTCCGATGGACGCCGCGACGCGCTTCATGTCCAACGACAAGCCCGTCGACCTGCGCTCCATCTACTTTGCCTGGTTGAACCGCGAGCTGGCCATTCCCGAATACAACGCCTCGGCGACGACGCTCAACGGCGAGCTCGGCGCTGCGGGCGGCGCTGCGGCCAAGGTCCAGAACCTCGGCTTCATCGAGCGTCTCGACCTCATCACCTGGCTCGAGGGCGCGAGCGAAGAGTCGGAATACATCAAGCCCCTCGCGGGCGATGCCGAGGCGGCTGCAGCGGCTCCTGCGACCAAGGCGGGTGCTGCGTCGGCGGCAGTGCAGGCGCGCTCGGGAAAGGGCACCATTGACCCTAGACTGGCGAGCATATACGACGGCGAGCGTCGCATGGGAGACCGAAATACTGTTCTACGAGGAATCAAGCCTACGGTGAGTGCTCTTCGTTTGCTCTCAGTATTTGTCCGTCGAGTTGCGGTCGCGACTGGATTGACGGCAACTCGTCCTCGAGAGCTGTGCCACTAACGCAATAGCATACAACAGGACTTTTCACACGTGCGCAAGCTGGCTGCGCCCTTTATCCAGCGCAAGTCGCAGTCGACGGCGAACCTAGTCGCCAACCCGGCCCTGTCCCTCAACCAAAAGGGCCCGTCCCGGAGACCGGACCCCATCATCCTGCTGTCACCGTCGGCCTCGTCGCTGCTGCGCACGTCCAACGCGCGCTCTTTTCTCGAGGACGGCCAGTTTGTGCCGCCCGACGCGGGCGCCTCGACGGTGAGCATGCTGCACGTGCAGCGCATGATGCGCGGCGTGGACCCGAGCCGCCCGATGCGCTTCATCCTGGTCGAGGGCCCCGAGCAGTTCAAGCCCGAGTACTGGAACCGCGTCGTCGCCGTCTTCACCACCGGCCAGACGTGGCAGTTTAAAAACTACAAGTGGAGCAACCCCAACGAGCTCTTCAAGCACGTCCAGGGCGTCTTTGTCGGCTGGCGCGGCGACCAGCTCCCGGATAACGTCCGCGACTGGGGCCACCGCGTGCTGTCGGCGACCATTGACCGCTGGCGCGGCGGTGCCGGCACCGGCACCGGCACCGGCCCGGACGCCTCCCGCTTTCGAGACAAGGAGGCTGTCGAGTCCATCTGGAAGACGATTGAGCTGAATATGCGCGCCAGGGGCTGGCGTAAGGATGCCGCGCCGACGTCGATTTAGAGTGCAAGCAGAACAGAAGGGCGTTCGGAAAGAGACGCGTCTTGTTGCTACAAAGATGATGCAAAAGAAAAGAATTGGCAACGGGGTTTCGCATTGGGTCAGCCCGAAACCTCAGCGACGGCGTTACGGATTTTATTCTCATTATTTTACTATTCAGGAAGGGTGTAATTATAGTACACTATGCATACTGATTCTTTCGCAATGTCTAAAACAACTATTGACTCTTGCATCAGTGGAAACAAAAAAAAGCGCGCCGGTGTTGTTCAGACTGGCGATCTACGAGCCACAGTGACGAAGCGCAAAAGACTGGACGACGTAGAACATATGCCTGTGACTAAGATACGTGGAGATATATGTACAAGAGATGACAACCTGTATAGACCTGCTTAGATTTAATAGTTATCCCAGACATCGACATGCTCAATCTTGCCGTTTGCCATGTACACTGCGCGATTGGTGTCGGCAATGGTTTCTTCGCGGCGCGCAACCACAATCATGGTACAACCCATAATACACTCCAGCATCATCTCTCGTTTCTTATACATACCTAAGAATAGATTTAATTCATGGAGCTTACTTTCACCATGTTGAAACCTGTACCGAGTGTGATTAGGTTCAAAAATGCAAGACCTGCAGCGTTTGGCGAGGTCGAGCCCTTGACATACAGCGCAAGGATTGACAGAGTCAGTGCCATCAAGGCGACTACGAGGTCCAAGGTCAACAGCAGGAACGCCTGCAAAGCCAGAAAAAAAAAGTACGGCTTCTGAGACCGGTCGAAAATGTACAAGAAGTGGGCAAAGTTGTTTTTTTTTGGGTGCGAAACGCGCGGATATAGACAATGCTAGTGCCAATATCACGCAGGGAGCTGACCAAGAGGGCTTTAGCCTCAATCACGAGAAGAAGAAGTTGTCAAGATGTGCAAACATGATACCGCTGTATAAGTTGAAGGCAGCCAAAAAAAAAAAAAGGCAGGTAAAATAGCAGCCATATAGGTTGCACCGGTGGGGATGGCTCCCACATTGATCAAGATGACGAATGAAAAGTACAGCATCGAGCACACCATTACTGGCACACGCTAGGATAGCCCATCCATATATTCACTATATCGTTTGAGCAGTGAGCCGGAATCAGTCTTGCTCAGGAACCCAAGTGTAGCGCGCGTAACTATACTTGTCAGTCGCTCATGGAGGCCGATCCAAGCGCGAGGGGGGAGCTTGATGAACATGCTGTACAGACAGAGACTGGAGCACGCCGGCGCTGGCGGATATCAAGGCGTATCCGATGAGAAATTTCTTGATGGCTGCATTGATTTTGAGCCAAAGTCGTGAATAAATGGAGGAAAATGACTCGGCTGGTGACATCAAGAAGAGCAGCAGGGTGAATACAGACATTGCTACACGCCCAGTTGTATTCATCCATAGCAGATACAGGCTTTTACTACCTCGCTTGCGGCTGGCACTTTCTCGGCCGGCAGGTCCTCTTCTTGTCCCAGCAGACCCTGTCGGAGAAGACAAGCAATCTGCGTGTTCCGTTGGATGTGCATCACGCAGTCGAGCTTCATCATTGTTCTATAGCTAGAATGCAGTCTGTGTAAATTATGCCTCTCTAGCCGTGTACCTGGCGGCTTGACGACTACTGACTTGTTTTGCTTGCCTCTTACCAGTTGGCAGCAATATGACTAGTTGGGCAGTCAATGCGACAGTAACTTTCCAGCATGGTAGATGTCTGTCTAACCTTTTCATTTACCCTTTTGAAATATAAGCTAACTTGCGCAATTCTTTGTTATTGGGGGAGGAAGAAGCGCGTCGCTGCACTTTTCGTCGCGGCGAAAACTAGTTGAGCCGAATCACGATTTCGTGCCACAACAAGTCCCAAGTGTCTCGACAAGCATCAACTTTGAGCGTCATGTGTATCTCCATTTATCTCATGGTTTTAATTCCCCGGAGAAGATATCGTCTTAGTTTCTCTGAGCTTATAATCCAGCGACTCATCAACGATTTTCCTGATCGGCAGGAGTGGCAAATCAAGATTGAAGATTTCTCTGTCTGTCGCGCATGGAGAATGGAGACATTTGCGAATTTAGTTCTTGAAAGCAACAGTCTTTGGGAATAACTACGCATTCGAGCTTCGGAAGAAAGCTATCGAGTATGCGAGCAGCCGCTTTGTGTTTGTCTTGGACTCTGCATCTCGCATCTGCAAGTCAGATCGCTGGGTGGGCAGCGACTAAAACTCAAAGTCGATACGAGATCGCTTCTCCTCTCGCCTTGGACGCTACCCTTGTCTTTGATGTGTCGCCTGTCGGGCTATATGCCAATTTGAAAAAGTTATATGACAAAGTCTCCCTGTGTGGCGGCTTCGAGAATCAGGGATTGCAAATCTATGTGGACATTTCGACCATCGAACTTGGCTCAGATGGCTCCGTTTCAGAAGACAGCATGCAGTAAGTCGCGATACATAGGGACAACATAGTCTTTTGAGTTCTGATTTGCTCTTATAACCACATGTATTGAAGCCTCAACGGTAATCGTAATGAGAGTATCGTCGCGTCAACACTCATATGCTTGCGTCGACAGAACATTAGCCCTGTCTCGGGAGTAATCTCATTTCGAGCGGAGACAAAGCGCGGCGCATTGGAGAACAAACCAGACGATTGCCGGCATTCGAATCTTCAAATGCGCACCAGAACCTCTTTCACAACTTTCGGTCGTCCAGCTGTGGCCAATAGCCCTCGACCTAGAGACAGGGGGGGAGATTCCAAGGGATCCGTAGCATTACATTGCCAGAGGGTCAGACAGTCACCTATCCCAAAAAGCTCCAGTATCAGTTCGAAGCGTCCAAGTCGGAGGAGTCGTCACGATCAGGAATCATACAGTGCATGCAGGTTCATCTTGTGGATCCCCATTTTGTCGTCTGCTCAACCCGATCTGTGCGGTCTCAATCCCTATACTGGTGGAAGGAAGCCATCAACTACGAAAATACTTGTCTCAAGAAACGACTTCCTTAGGAACTTTCCAGGACGATTATAGAAGACCTCTTTGTCTACCGAGAGGCAGCCGCATATAGATTATAAATATAATTAGATCCATACCTGATATGTACGGCCATAGCCGAGCGAAAAATCTGGATCCCGTCCGATCTCCGATAGATAACCGCTTGAGCGCCAGATTAGTAGTTGGGTCGGTGACGACCAGCGAACACCGGGTGCTGTACATGTTTTTATTTTTTTTTGCTCTTTGCTCTTAAATGATATGATCATATAATGGGAGCTCTCTGTTCTTGTTTTGAGAAACAAATGTAGGGTGGTGAAGCATGCGAGCGTTTCGTACCGCGGCAAGACCAGTCGCAAGCCAGAATGTCTGCAAAGGCACGAAAGGGTCATGAGGACTGTTGATGGCCCTATGGTGTACCGTCAGCCTCGAGCTTTTACAGTGTCGATGCAAAGAAGACCCAGAGGCTCGAAGGCCGGTAGTGACAGCGATCCCGAGGACTTGGTTTCCATTCTTGCTCCGGAGACAGACGGGGGCGACTCGAATAAGATCGGGTATGGCGCTGTCAATGGCTTTCAAGATAGCGAAGATGACTCCATTGCGGACTTTGACGTTCTCTTGATCGTCAATGTATCTTCTGGTAGTGAAGAGAGAACTGATGGGGAGCATAACCCGGGCCGAGATGATGACAGTGATGATGACGTTGGGAACGTGGACGAGGTTACTACTGGTGTTGGAGGCGGCGGCACTAACCGGGAAGATGGTGGCAATGATAGGGATGGCAGTTGTGGCAGTGATGGAGCTCACGGTGGCGAAGATGAAGACGCCAATCTGACGAGAATGAAGACGTTGTAGAGGAATCCGACAAAGAGGAGGACTATGTCGATGCAATTTTGGTTTCATTCCACCACAGATCGAGGAAACGGAGGAAAGAGATGAACTGGAGCGCTTATTCGACGATGTCATGTCTCAGGCGGAAACGAGATGAAGCACGGCAGAGTAACATGGCGGCGCGTTTCGCAGTAGAGGCTAGAAGGGAGCAGATGGACAATTTCAAAGCGTCATGAAGACTGCTCCCTCATCTGATGCATATATGGCAACGTGGAACTGAATATGAACCACGCGCGGAGCATGTGACTTTCTTTGAGCTACTGGCCGTTTCAGCTAGGACTGGTGATGGTGATGTAGCTGAAGAAATGCAACACGGGGCGACAATTACTGTAACGTTGCGGAGACTGCATTTCATCATCGAGTTGGCGAAGTCCGCTCATCATCCGTTACCATGCACTAGTAAGTTGTATTCGTGTGCGGTTAGAAAAATCGTCTACCTAAATAGCTTGGCGCGTCTTAACTGCTGGCTTTGGCTCCGCTTCAGTAAATAACTGTAGTTTTTGTATGTGACGCTATACGTACTGCATCATCAATATCTATATCGAGCAAGGAGATACAAACAAGACAGAAAGCTAGGCTTCTACACCACTTATTAGTGTCATTATCGAGGTAACACGTGGTGCTGCCAAGTCACCAATTTAATGAGTGACATTGTTGCCGGAGTGTTTAGACCATTTCTTCGAGAAAAGCTCTGCCTAATAGCTCTGCGTAAAAGAAGAAGAAAAAAAAAACTCCGCTTCAGCTTGGTTTTGGTATCATTTACGAGTTACGAGGTACACTACATTTACGTTAAGTCACGTTATAGGTCGAGACAGTACTCCAGACAAAGCAAAAAAATAAGCCACGTCAACTCGCTAATCAGCAGACAGCTCGTTTGCCAAGCGCGCATTTGAAGGAATGGAGAGGCTCGTGACCAAGAATTTATAAGCCCATGTGATTCCGAACGTCATTAATAGAGTGTTGCTCATTCCGATGTTGCTCATTCCGACATGAAGCCATCCCACAACAACCCATTCGGAGAAAATCATTTTCGAAATGAAACAGCCCACTGGCCTTGGAGATCTAGACTGAATGCCCAAACTGTGGTAGTACTCGATTGTATCTCTATACAGAAAAATCGTTTCAGTTTTAAAGGCGATCGAGATTGGCTTTCATGGGCCTTTGCCGTTGAGACGACTTTGTCTTTCCGAAAACCCAACCTCTATGGCGGAGTCGTCATAGAAATAAAACTTCCTGTCAAAACCTAAGCAAAGGACAACTCGCATTAGTAAGCCCTTGCGAAGTACTTTCCAAGGCACTTTCTCACATGTACGCTGTAGCCGACGTGGTTGTAACGTATGTCCGTCTTGATACATAGTTATGACGGCATAGCCAACTAACTCGTCGTTCTCCCTCATCTACCTGGATTCGACCAGGTCAGGGTTTCAAGGCTTAAGCGTCTCCAGTCATCCGTCACAACGGTATTAGCGGGCAGCACAGAGGAGCAGAAGCTCCTCAACTTTGGTCGAGGTGGCCGCTTTCGAAAAGTAGAACCTTACGTCATTATCTTACCAGTGCCTACAACACTGCGTTTAACGCCTCACAATTACATATGGATGGGCAGAGACGACGAGTCTGGATACGACTCAATACTCCTCCCCGTTTTGGGTCGTTGACGCCGCATGAAGATTTTGAAACAAAATTCCATCGACGAAGTGGAAAAGCTGGTAGAACGGACATCTATTGGTCTGTCGAAAGCGGTCACGTCTCTTTGATTCTTATTTCAAAATGAATTTGATCCATGGAGCTTAGTTTTTGCATGCTGATGCGTTTGATAGAACGCACTCATCGTAATATACCCCCTAGAGAACATTCGAGGTTGTGCCAACGCATGTCCGCTATTAGCTATTGGTCGGGAGAACGACGATAGGACTAAGAGTTTACCTGCTCTTCCGTACCTATAATTCGAATATTGAAGATCTTTAAGCGGTCAATGTACTCATCTAGTCACCTGTTTGCCTTGATTGGCAGCCACGTATAAACTTGAAAGTCACGCGAATGTTCATGAATGCATTAAACCACATCTCTTCCCGTAGTCATGAGACCTGCTGACATTTGAAGAGCTCGTAAACGTCGGCCAATCTTGACGGCGTATTTTGTCCTCAAATCAGCCTCATGCGGTAAACCATCTCCGTACATCATTCATTGCAACCACCTTGAGTGGAAATTTTCAATTCAGTAGAAAGCTTTGCCGAGAAAATGGAATTCGCAAGCTTCTAGGCGAATCTCTTTGGTTAATCATACAGCTGTTTTGGTCATCCGAGCACCGCCAGCTCATTAACCAAGTAGTGGCGTTACAATTGTGCGTAGAGCCATCTAAGCCAACTACTACCTTCACCACACGTCTACATTAAAAGCTCCGCCAAAAAGAATTCTCGTTTGCGTCATCTGTAAATGCTGATGACGATGGAGAGTTGCAATAGTCTCCGCGTATATGCCCAATCTACAGATATTGGTAGAAACCAACGAAGCCAGCTAGACTAGAAGGTTGTGCGGAGGGGGGAATTACGTGAGGCAGGATGATGGAAACTACATATAAGACGGATAGTAGTCCTCCCACTTTCAAGAGTACTCGTCAGAGTTATCAGAGTCGTAAATCCTCGTCAGTTATATATTTCTTGTCTCTACTACACTCGCTAATACGGAGGGGTGATAGCAACGCAACATAGTCGCCAGTCAGGATACAGCACTATTTCAAATCAATAACCCGACATGCGAAATAGCAATACGCACCGCACTTGCTGGGCAGACGTGCGCCCCTCGCTCTTAGCAGAGCCTCACAGCAAAGCTGGCCTCAGTCCGTTGCGAGACGTTGATACACGTCCATCTTTCCATGCTATTGCTGCCGGATATGCCGCCGAAGCAGATCCTCGTCAGCTTGGAGCCGTTGGTGCTTTTAAACAAAGTGGTTATCGCATTGATGCTTTTCTGGCTTCAAACCATAAAGCATATCTTCTTGAGCCTGATTTGATTCCGTCCATTGGCGCCGGCGATTACCCACCCGACGACCAAGGCAACTTTCGATTGATTGGGCGCCAGCATAGCGCTGCCAAAGGAAGAGCTCTTGAGCGTTCAGGCGGTATCTTTGGTATACCTTCGTCTCAGGAATTTGCCGATTTTACCACGCTGCTTTGCATCTCACTCGGATGGACGTGCTACCACTGCGGTATGCCAGCTGTGGTCAGATGTAAACCGATACAGCAAGATGCCATATCGAAGGAGGAGACTTGCTATCAAGTCTTTCGTTGCGCTGAAACAGTCATTTGCCCTGAATGCTGGGAATCAGGGAACCTCGCGCCGGATGCGAGCCTATCGACCTTTCTCCTAGCAGGCATTGAGTATCGAAACGCTCTGCATTACGAGCTCAGGTCTCTCGCTGAACTGCTGTCAACGTACACAACCAACCCTCGCGAATGCGAGGCATCCGCAACTGGTTTGTTCGCAGGCATAAAAAAGATGCATTCCATCTACCTTGAAAATGGTTTACCACTAGCGACCGCCGCACCAGTCGCGCCACTGCCACCGTTTGTGTTGGAAAGAGATTGTCACCCTGACGACTGCCCGTACAAGATGGATACGAGTAGTCGTGTGCGAACTTATTCCAAAGAGTGGCAAGCTTCTGCCGCCGCGTTAAACTGCTCTGCCTCTGCTGCTCAATGGGCAGTGTTTGCGGTGCTCGCCTTTGATGGTTACGACCGGCAGCTGTGTGGTTTGGATGCAGGAGTTAGGCCAGTGAGCCTGCTCTATTCAAAGTACAAGAAACTCAATACGCACTCGCTGCTTCGAGAAGCTGGGTGGTACATGGAGGCTGAGCAAGATCCGACAATTCACTCAAATCTCAATCGCACTGTACTCAGTCGCATGGCTTCTGACATGGTTCACTTTGGCTCAAAAACATACCTGAGGTCTCGACATGCGGCATCTTGCCACGCATTAACCCCGGTTGTCGCTCTATGGAGATCTCATAGTGATGGTCAATTAGCCTGGATCAGACAGGCCTATGCTAATGGGGATACGCTCGCTTGTTCGATGCCTCGTGCCTTTCACGGTCTCTCTGTCTTGGCACTGGCTTCGTGCTGTGGTGACCAAGTGGACACCGGTCTCGGGACACCGTACTGGTCAATCGGTCGACTAGAAGGTCCAGACTGTCTTTGTGTTTCCTGTGTCAGACTCGTCAGGACTATTGCCTGTTATGTTCTTGGTACTTATGGATACGGAACCTCGCAAATCGAGTCATTGGCACCGTATGGCGCATGGATCAAGGCGTATCTTGAATGTGCGCCGTTCGATCTGGACGTGGGCTGGAAGCAAGTAGCATGGCAGCTGATCGAAAGTTGGGAGCAGCTATAAAGCATGTAGTCTCTCCCCTGTCTTGAAAAAGAAACGGGGCTTATCAGTTGATGCAGTCGAAGCTATGCAGTGTGGCAACCCGGTCTCGATTTATTATATTGTATAGATGGTAGTTTTATAAATAGGAAAAATGAGGATAGTCAATAGATACGGCAAATACTTGACATGTGTTTTATTCTTGAATAAATAAAAGAAATATTATTGATCAAGTAGATTGGTGTATAATATTCTATGTAGAGCAAAATCTCTTATAAATACTATTAAGATTAGTCTAAAAAGGGCGCTTTATCAGCCTTGACAAACGTCCTCTCAGAGATCTGACAGAGCTCAGTGGACTCGATAGGCTACTCTTCGCGTGAGAGGCTGTCAAAGGAGTGAGACGAGCTAAAGTCAGCACGGCGGCCAACTAAAGCAACAAGATGGCCCAATAACGCAAAGCCCAAAAAACTAATAGCCTTGAATGCTAATGCAGTTGATGACTAGGTGATTGATGGCGATCGAGATGGTCCCCAGTTTGCGCTGATGCATCTATCCAACATGAGCTGGCATAATTACTTCTTGGTACACGTGCCTAACTTATCAAGAGCCTCCGACTTTGATTTTAGCACGCCCCCTTTGGCGTCGCGTCATGAAGCAGTTTCAGCCTATTTTTTCTAGACCAGTGGACAAGTGTCTGTGTGTACTTGTGATTAGTTTGTTGCCCTCGTCTGAATCCGGCCATTTTGAAAGCTGGAAAGATTTTTGAGCCAATTGGCGCCGGATCTTGTTTACTAGACCAGGTCAAGACTACGCCCACAAACTAAAAACTCTTTCTTTTTTTTTGGACAGAATAGGTCACGACGCCGTGGGCGCCATGGTTAGCCCGTCATGTCATGGCTGTAGTTTGTGCTCGTACACTTACTTGTCCAGAGGGGGAG
>JARJPL010000072.1:0-28938 GCA_030782805.1 Aschersonia sp. MBC 622
ATATATATTTTTTATAATAGGTTTATTAGTAATTACTACTTTAATTCTTGTACGTGCTGATAAGCCTGGTTCCTGTCGAGGGGGAGTGGTTCCTGACCAGCGTGTTTGAGTTACAGCCCAAATGCTGCGCCACTTTCCAGGCATGGAAACATTCCGCCCCAAACGCCCCAAAATCGCCCCAAACGCCCGGAATGGCTTTTGAATCCACGCTAATTAATGCCTAGTTTCCTGGGGTGCTGGGCCAATAATACACCACTGTAAGCGTCGACGAGCCTTATGGAGCTCTCCCGACGCCCAGATGCCTCGCCAGGTTGATCAACTTGTCATAAAAACAGCCTCGCCTTTGCGAGTGTAATCTCAGCCGCAGTTGGTGCCACTGGACTGACCGCTGGCCGACATATAAAAACCTTGCAGTGCCTTGCATCTGTTTTCTCAAATTATTCGATTCCGGTTCATAGACACTCGCTACTACACACTTGTTCGTTAGTAGCAAAAGACATCAGTTACCAGACAAACACCACTTACACACCACCACTTACACCCATCACCACTTACACCCATCACCACCACAACCACCGCCGCCATCATGACCTATCGAGTTTCCGCCCCCGACGAGTACCTCGCCATCACTGGCATGGGCATAAAAAATGTCCGCATCACCAAATCCGCCTGGGTCTGGCCCTTCCAGCGCTGCACCCGCTTCAGCGTCCAGCCCCAAGACTACGCCATGGACCTGCTCGCCATGACCAAGGAGAAGCTGCAGTTTGCTCTGCCCGTCGTCTTCACCGTCGGTCCCGATGTGGACTCGCGCGGCGCCAACACCAACGCCGCCGCTGCCGGCGACGGCGACGACCAACTTGCGCGCGAGGATCGCGGCGATGCCCTCACAAAGTACGCCATGCTGCTGTCTCAGAGCGACGACGGCAAGGGCGACGGCGACGAGAAGAGACGCCACCTCGCCAACATTGTCAAGGGCATCATCGAGGGCGAGACCCGCGTGCTCGTGTCCAGCATGACCATGGAGGAAATCTTTAGCGAGCGTGAAATGTTCAAGAGGCGCATCTTTCGCAATATCCAGGCCGAGCTCGACCAATTTGGCCTGCGCATCTGGAACTCCAATGTACGTTTTCGCTCCTCCTCCTCCTGCTTTCCCATCTCGTCCTAGATTCCTCCAAAAGTTAAAACCTGCTAACGCTTGCTCCCTTCTCCAGGTCAAAGAATTGAAAGATGCACCGGGCTCCAACTACTTCTCGTCCCTCTCCCGCAAGGCCCACGAGGGCGCCACCAACCAAGCCCGCATCGACGTCGCCGAGGCGCAGCTCAAGGGCAACGTCGGCGAGTCGGCGCGCCACGGCCAGCAGGAGCGCGAAATCGCAAAGATTCACGCCGAGACGGCCGTGCAAAAGACGGAGCGCGACATTGATCGCGCCAAGGCCGTCGCCCGCCTCGCCACCCACAAGACGGCCCTCGACCGCGACGTCAACATTGCAAAAGTCACGGCCGAGCGCACCCTACAGAGTACCGACGAGGACCTCAAGAGAGAAGTCGAGATTAAGCGCGCGGCCGCGGAGCTCGAGCGGCTGAGGGCCACGGACCTTGTCAAGGCGACGATTGAAAAGGAGAGCAAGCAGCAGGTGGCCGACGCGGCCGCGTACAAGGTCGCGGCGGACGCCAAGGCATCGCAGGAGGCCAAGCAGCACGACGCAGACGCCGAAGCTTACAGGATCAGACTAGACGCCGACGCGAGCAGCTACGCGACGCAGCAGTTGGCCGAAGCGGACAATTTTAGCAAGTTGAAGGAGGCAGAGGGCGTGGCGGCCATGGCCGACGCATACGCCAAGATGTCGACGGCGCTCGGAGGGCCCGCGGGCTTGCTGCAGTACCTCATGATTGAGAAGGGCACCTACGTCGAGCTGGCCAATGCCAACGCCGAGGCCATCCGCGGTCTCGAGCCCAAGATTTCCGTGTGGAACACGGGCAGCGCAGCAGGTGGAAGCAACGGCGCGAATGATTCGGCAGAGACGATGCGCAACATATACCAGATGCTGCCGCCGCTCATGACGACGATTAATGAGCAGACGGGCATCACCCTCCCCGAGTGGCAATTTGGCAAAATGGCCGCTGTTCAAAAGGCAGTGCAGCAGGAGTAAGGGTCAAGGTCGAACCAGTTTCAGAGGTTGGTTTGCTGAAATGGATCTTCGCAGGGCCTCAAGTTGGCCCGGGGAACCCATTTTGCTTTTTTGGATTTTTCATGATTTCTTTTTTGAATTTCTTGCCCTGGCTTATAGACCATGATTTGAACATTCCTGAAATACCCCGCACGCATCAATTACTTTGCACAACTTTTTTTCCTTTGTTAAATCGAGAGGATGCTGATGTCAGCCTTTTATGACTTTAGATTGAGTTGCCTACAGAACACTATGATTTCCTTTGTTGAACAACGATACTTTTATCTTACCTTGTCAGCTTCAAGCGAGATTGCCAGACACTTTTACTTTGCTTTGTTCAATAATGATAGTTTTATACTAGCATACCAACTTTAATCGAGATTGCTAGACAATTTTTGCCCCTGTTTCATGATGAACATCTTGGCTCATCAACTTGATTCGAGATGGCTACAAGATTCGAATTTTCAGCTCGCTTTACCTCATGCCACTAGATCTCTACCTTCATAACCACATAGTATATACATCTCCCTTACCCAGTCTACCCAAATTTGATACCCGAGTTTGGATTCCATGTCCCCGGTGCAGGCTGCTGTCCCTCGCCGCCGCCGCCGCCTCCCGCCTGCGACTGTCCGGCCCCAAATTTGATACCCGCCCCGGGCGCCCACATGCTTCCCATCGGGTTCGCCACCGGAGGCATCGGCTGTGGTTGCTGCACGTTGCCTCCCGCACCGGCCCACGATTGAATGGCCGCAGCCTCTCCTGGACCGCCCTGCTGCGGCATACCGCCCGAGTAAGCTTGATGTTGGGGTTGTTGTTGGTACATGCTCTGCGCCTCTTGCTGCTGATACATGCTCTGCGGAGGCGCATTATGTACTGGCGTGTGATTTCTCGATATGTTGAGATTCGACAGCGTCGGCATGTTCAGTTCCCTAATAGCTGTCAGCAAATGTCGTGTTGAAGTTGACAAAAACTTACTCTTCCAAGGCTCTAGCCTCCATGCGACGTTGAGCTACCCACGACTTGGCCACATCACGGAAACCTTGCCCAACAATCTTGCTCAGGTCATTGTAAAACTTGCGGCCCACGTCCAGATTGTTGAGAATCTCCTTGTACTTGTAATACGCCGAATCCAGCCTCTGCAGTGCCTGCTCGCGGTCGCGGTTCGCACGTGAGCTTCCCTTTTGCTTCTGTGCTTGAAACTCGCGATTCGCCCTCTCTAGCTGCGCAACCAGCTCCTCCTGGTCTTTTGCTTCCTTGTCCAGCGTCTCAATCTCTGGCTCGTAAAGCTTGTCCAGTCTCTTGTCAAAGAAATCTTCAAAGTGTGCTGGTACAATACTTGTCGTGGGATATGTGCGTTCCAACCTGGCTGCTTCTTTGAGGATATCCGGCTTGATATCATCACGTTTCGTATTCTCCTTCAAATTCTTGATCTTGTTCCGTCTTCTGCTTTCGAGGCGTACCGCATCACTATACGCGCTACGCAGCTTGCCCATCGACGTTCTCAGGTCTTCGCGCATGTCCATCTGGCCACCAGAGGGTACATAGCTTTGTATCCCGCGGTCGGGGCCAGAGAGGATGCGTAGCAACTCTTCATTGTCTGCATATTTCTCTCGCACCACGCCGTCGCTACTCGAGCTGCTCTCGAAATAGCTTTGAATCTCTGTGACGTGATTCCACAGCTTCGCGCCTTGCGGGTCGGTTTTGCTATCTGGACGAGCCCAGCGGTCGGTGCCATACTTGACCCGCAGTTGTTGGTCTTCGTCATATTCAGTCGCTAGCGCCGTGACACCTTCTTCAAAGATGGCCATGTCGGCTGCCCGCAACTTATCGATGTCGATGAAAGCCTTGTGGATTCGATTGACAGCATCAGCCTGCCGAATCTCTTCGGCATGCTGCACGAGGCTAGGCGGTAGCCCCAGAGGCTTCTCCAGAGCTTGAATTGAGCCAGGCAACCCAAGAGTCGCTAAAACGTTGTGAAATTGTTCCGTCATCGCTTCCAACTCTTGGATAATATTCTGGTCTACCATCCGGTCGCGTCGTTCCTCATAAATGGACACCGCAACGTGTACAGAGAATGGAACCAGGCGAGAGAAGAGAGCTGGCCCAAACTCAGCCTTGTCTCCGAAGAACTCGTACGGATCCGAGACTTGCTTTGGTACTCTAGCAACGGCCATATTTGCTCGGTCGAGGATCTTGAGTTCCGATTTTGGCGGCACAATGTCTAATATGTTAGTGCGCATCACAAAGACACGGCGGCGCCACTTACTAAGAAAGATGATGTCATTGTCCTTTTCTGCCCGCTTCAAATCTTCTTCCACCTTTCGCTTCAGCGCATTCAAGTCTTCAACCACAGTTTTGTTCAGGTATCCGCCCTTGGTCTCCTTGATGCCTTCGTTGACGCACTGTACAGCATCCTGGAGACGTGCCACCTCTTCGCCATATTTCCTCTTCTCCAGGCAGTCACAAGCAGCTCGGTACTGCGCGGCCGCCGCAAAGTGGTGGTGCTTGGCCGTCATGTGGTGTATCCACGCGCTGCTGATGGCTTCGCTCTTGACGGCGGACTCACCGGCCAGATTGTACAGGTCCGAGACGCGCGCGGCGAGTTTGGCAATCGAAGCATCCTTGTAGCCGTCCATAACAGCCTTTTGCCAGAAGCACTCCTGGCTCTGGGCCAGCAGCAGCTGCGTCAGCGACTCGAGCGTGTGCTCGTCCATGTCCTCGGGAGGGTCCGACATGCGCAGCTCCGGCAGCACGCTCGTCTTCATGTGCGACAGCACACCGGCGGCCTGCGAAAAATAGTTGGCGGCCGTCTTCAGGCCGTCGGTGTTGGCGCGTGATGTGTTAATGGCCAGCTGCGAGTACAACGCTGCAAGGTTATAGAGAATGTTCATGAGCTCGTACTTGAGGTTGTTGCGGACCATCGGTCGTTCGGTATTGTAGCCCAGCGCGGGGTACCATGTAAATTCAGCACCAATCTGCGTCTCTGTAAGTATTCATGAATCTCGGCCGGTGTCTGCAAAGTCTTGACGCACGTCGACTGGAAACTTGCCGCCGATCCAGACTAGCTGCGCGGCGTATGCTTGGAGCTTCTTAATGCCGCTGAAGTGCGGCTCGCGGACATTAATGGCATCTGTCCGTAGCGTATCAATCGCCTCGAGGTCCGGGCGAAACATGTCTGGGTGCTGGTCATACTTTGCGTTGATGTACTGGCGGATCGTGGTGGCGAGCGACAGGTGCCCCGACCGTCGAAAGGGCAGCGAGAGGATATTGCTGGTCCTGCGTCAGTCAGTCAGAGCTCGGTATTTCGGATCCATCTCGAATCCTTACTTTGAATCCATGGCGCCGGTGTCGCCCAGAGCGGCAATAGACGCTTTCTGGCGATTATTGTTTTGCTGTCGGTGGCTCGTGAGCGCTTGTGATGACGTTGGTGGGGGTGCTACTTGGTGGGGTCGATGCCTGCTGTTGGCAACTAACAAATAAGCAATCAGCAATTCGGTGACATGTTGCACAACATTAGGAGTTTCACTGAAAGGCATTTTTCAAAAATTAAAATTTCAACTCTTTTTATCAATATTTTATCCAAATAAACTGTGGCTCATATGCTAGTTTTTGCTTCAGGTCGGCAACTACTTGCTCAACTGCAGCACAGTACCTCCATCATCCGTACAGGGCGACAAGATCAAGAAACTAACGTTACGCTACATCAAGTTGATCACCGGCTCATTCCCCTTTATGGAGACATTTGAACAAGGCACAGTGTCATTTCTGACTGGCAGCTCCGTGTGCTATCACAGTCTCACAGACTACTCCGTACTTACTGCCTCTTTCACCTTACAAGGTTCTCCAGGCGGCGCACCTCAAAAAAGGAACAAGATCAAAATTTGAAATAGAACAGAGCTCGCACAAGCAAAAAAAAAAAAAAAAAGAACCCCTGCTTGTCAGAGCGTTGCCAATGTCTTGCCCCAGCTCAATCAGCCAGAAGCTGCACAAAGTCACGCCGAGGCACAACTCTACAACGGCCGCACTTTATTACTAAGAGTTGCGCAGGCAGATTCAAAGAAGCAGCCTCAATGGGGGATGCACTCCCAGCCAGAAGTTTCAGGCCACCACTCATGCCACCCAAAGAGGCAACGTCCCATCTTCAGCGCCAACGCCATCTCGCCTTTTTTCCATCTCAGCCCCTCCTGCATGATAGTTATGCCGCCCAAAAAAAATCCCGACTTCCTGTCCACCCTCGGCCGCTCCAGATGAGTTGTCACAGGCTGCTCGAGTGCTGCGTGACACACTCAAATCAGGAGGCGCAGCGCGCTGCCGTAATACAAGCGCATCAGCCAGCCAGCCATCCCTTGGCGGGATTATGGAAACGCAGCCCCCCTTGGCATTTTTCTCGGCGCGCTGCTCATTGACACTACGCAACCATCGATGTATATCCAACATTCTTACGGAGCCACGAGCGTACTTTGAGCCTGAAATTTAGCGCCCGTTGCGGCGTTGCATGGCCTTGATGGGCAGGATGGGCAGGATGGATACCTCTTACGCCTCTGTCAGTGGTCGCTGGCCAACCCCTGGTCGCGACGCTGAATGTATCGTATTACCTACCTTTCACGAAGGTCGGGAATGCCGTACATGCGTTTGCCATTCTTGTCCAGCCCTCTCTTTTGGCTGCGTATCCAGTTCTGACCAAGCGACGCCCAGCATTCTTTCCGAAGCTTTGGGGTCTGTGGGCTCCCGTGGATCTCTCGCTTGGTCGCCCTTCGTGTTTGTCCTTTTCAATGGTTGCACCCGTTAAAAAATTACTGTCCCAGCGGCTCTAGCTGGGCGGGGATAACAGGGTCTCACGGGATGCTTAGCTCGATGTGTTATTAGCTTGGGTTTGTTCCTGAGTGGCCCCCTTGTGTCCATTCACCGTGAGATGAGCCCTCTCATCCAGGCTCCTTCGTGGAGTCCTCGTTATTTATTCTTGGCTCTTCGTGTTTGTCGTACATAACTGAGTTACTTGGCACCTTTTAACCCCTTCCTCCGCAGCAACTCTTGGACGTTTGTTTCAGACTCGACATCACAATAATACACTCGTTTTCAACCTTGTGATCTCTGGACGTTACCGCTCACTTCTTACTTTACTACTACTGCTACTCCTACTACTACTACTTCTTACTACTTTTTCTTCTTATTCTTTATCGAAAATGTTTTCCAAAATTGCTGTGGCTCTGGCCGCTGTTTCGCTCGTGTCTGCTCAGACCTCGACTGAGTGCAACCCGCTCAAGACTAGTATGCACCGCCTTATCCCTCACCGGCCACGTCATCTTCCCCGTAAGCGCCCTTGAAAATGTTAACAATTTTGTCTTCTTTCTAGCTTGCAAGCCCGATCCTGCTTTTGGCAAAAACGGCGCCAACTGCGACTTCACCGCCGGCGCCTGCGATGGCTTCCACACCATGGCCGGCAAGGCCGTGACCTACGACTCGCGCGGCGCCATTGTCGCCATGGACGCCCCCGGCCAGGCCCCTACGCTGCGTTCCGACAACTACCTCTTCTTTGGCCGCGTCGACGTGGAGATGCAGGCCGCTCCCGGCAAGGGCATCGTGACCTCGCTCGTGCTGCTGTCCGACGACCTCGACGAGATTGACTTTGAGACTGTCGGCTTCGACAACAAGCGTATCCAGTCCAACTACTTTTCCAAGGGCGACGACTCCGTCTTTGACCGTGGCGGCAACCACGACGTTGTCAACCCGCTCGGCGCCATCCACAAGTACACTTTCGAGTGGACTCCCGAGAAGATTGACTGGATCATCAACGGCGCTGTCGTGCGTACCCTCACCCGCGCCGCCGTCGGCGAGGCCTTCCCCCAGAGCCCCATGCAGGTCAAGCTCGGCGCCTGGGTCGCCGGCTACGAGGGCGGTCGCCCGGGTACCATTGAGTGGAGCGGCGGCATCGCCGACTTCTCCAACGGACCTGCCACTGCCATTTACAAGAGCGTCAAGGTTGTCGACTACGCCGGCGGCAGCAGCGCTACCGACAAGGATGTCAAGGAATACGTCTACGGTGACCATTCCGGCAGCGCCAAGAGCATCAAGATCAACCTCAAGGACGGCAGCAGCAGCACTCCCAACGCCAGCGCTTCTGCCTCTTCGACCACCGCCGCCTCGTCTGCCTCATCTGCCTCTACTTCGTCCGCTTCCGCTTCCGCTTCCGCTCCCGCTTCCAGCTCCCAGAAGAGCTCTGTCACCTCGGCCAAGTCCATCACCACTTCGGCTGCGCCCAGCATCATCACCACCGAGGCCCTGCCCACCAAGAACTCGACCAGCACCGTGATTGCGGCCACCAGCTCGGCCGTCAACGGCACCAACGCTACCACCACCCTGACCACGGCGACCGGCTCGCGCACCTCGGCCAGCTCCACCCCAACCCCGCCTCCTACCAGCGGTGCTTCCGGTTCTGGTGCCATGCTCGGTGCTGCTGTCCTCCTCCTCGCTGCCCTTGCCATCTAAGCTTTGCGGCACCTTGGAAGCTGCGGTTTGATGATTCTAGTTTAGACGTGAAAGATACCAAAGAAGAGCATGCACGATGGGACATGTAATCTGCGTTCTCTGCTGTATAAAGTTTATGTGTATTCAAACGATAGAAAGAGTAATAGACATTAAGTTCTTGCATCTGCTTGCATCTCTGTTTGCGACACCACTGAAAAAGGGCGACTGGATTCTGTGACAGTACTCGATTGACGGGAGACAAAAGGACAAAGGATTAATTGCTACGCTAGAATAAGGGGTGAAGCAATTCAATAAATACTCTGGACATGCTTGATGTTAATGAGGTAGCGTTCCAGTTGGCGCCACGCCCCTCATTTCATATTGCCTTGGAGATGCCAAGATGCTGGGGGTCTGTCACAAACATACCAGCGGTTCCCACATGCCCCTCTGTGTTGGTTAGGGCTACACGACAGCAAATAAACGTGCATGAGAATTTTGTCTATTTAAATTCACTCCGGTATGAGACTGATCCTACAGCTTACTGGGGTCTTCGGGCACCACCATGCCGTCCTGATATCCCGACGCAACATGCTTGCCCTCTGGGCTCCAAATCTTGGACACCATGGTGCAGCGGCCAGCAGCAACCCGCGGCCAGGACGCCTCTTGCACCCACCAGCCGTCGCCGCTCATGACCGCGTCCTCCGCATTAACATGCACGTAAAAGGCGTAGCTCAAGCTGGCCGCCCTCCCCCATCTGTTTCCGTAGCCCAGGTGGCAGCCGAGCATGGTGATGCCGTTTCTGTCGGCTTCGAAAGCGTGGCAGACAATGTGGCCGTTTGGGTCGTCGGGGGGAATCGGCTCATATGGTCGATAGAGCACCAGCTCACGCCGTTCCGGCACCGCCTTATCCTTGTTGTAGTCTGACAGGTCGACGCGGTACATTTCGAGCACGGGAAAGGTGCCGGGGCCGGGCTTCTGCCCGCTGCGTACGACTTGCTCCTGCACCGAGTCAATGTGGACAATGTAGGGTCGCTGCCACTCTTGTGGACGCTTCTTTGCGAGGATGCTGGCGAAGCGAACCTGTGGCGATTGCTTTTCCTGGACATTGTCGGGAGAAGGCACGGACCGTTTGAACGTGGTGAGACACGTGAAGCACACCCCGTTCAGCTCTTTGGTTGCATCAGAGGCATTAAAAGTTCCTGTTTCTGAATCTATGACTGATGGCGTTTTTGGCTGTCTTGTCTGCACCAGTCTTGTTGCAAACGACTTGCCCGTGTGCATAGCCGTCACCTCATGCACAAAGGGCCGATCAGAATGGCCAGCAACAGTAAAGACACCTTGTATAGACTGGTCCATCATGTCAGTATTTTCTTCACCTTTCGACAGCTTCTACGTACATGTATTCCCATGTAGCCTTTTCTAGGTGCCTGCGACTGCCTTTCCTCCAACTCGATAGCTCGCGCTGCAGCCAGCGGCGCCTGCGCATACACGACACCACCAAAGACGCCTGGCGTGGTGGACTTTTTCGTTTTTGTCTTGGTCGGCTGTTCCTCCACACCGGGGGGCAGGTCAGCGCTTGGCCGCCATGCAGGATATCTCGATGCGTATTGCACGGTAGAGCCGGGGACTTTGATGACCTCGAAAGCCTCATAGCCGAGGCGGACCGGCGTGTCAGCCATGATGAGTCTGGCAAAAGCTGCCAACACCCATTGATTGACCAATCGAGTGTCTTAATAAAATTCCGTCTTGGCCTTTATAGGTTAATTCCGAGGCTGCAGATATGGGCGCATTGTATATTTGTAGGACATGAAGCGATTGTCTGCGCCAAAGGTTTGGTGTACCTCGGCAATTTGGCAGCGGAATCTGGAGCCAGTCCAGCTTCAGCGCGCTACGGCACGGAATTTAGTGCGGCCCCATGGGGAACACTGTACAGTTCACAATTTAGCAAGTAAATACATTAGCATCACCAGTACGTTTGTAAAAGAGTAAAGACTTGATCATCTCTGAAATAAGTGGATTTCGCCATGTGTAGCCGTATCTCATGGCTGTATGCGTAGCTCCGCGAAGCCCTCGCAGGCATACAGCAACTACAACCTCATCTGTGACGGGCCTTGGACAGGAAGCTTCGAGGCTCTGTCTTTAGCGATATCACACATTGCCTGCAGTGAAAGTTAGTTGTCACCTTCAGTGATGGTATATATTAGGAGGTCATACATGAAGTGCTGCGTCGACCTCTTTGTTAAAGTCACCTCTGTCCATGCGCGCCTTCATATCCTCCATGATTTCCGCCCTGCCTCTTCCATTCACAAAAACGACATAGCGCAGACCGGGAAACTTTTCTTCATATTCGCGGTTGAGTCTTGCAAGGACTTTGCTCTCGCCGCCTAGTCTGGCTTGCTCGGCCACTGACTGTGCAGACTCGACCTTTTTCGCCCCGAGACGAGGATGTGAGCCCAATATAGAAAGCAAACTTTGGTCTGGTTTGGCCGCTGTTGACTTGGAAGCCATGGAAAGAAAAGTTTCCCGACAGGATTCGATTAGTTCATCGTAAGACGTGTGATGCTGGGAGTCTATCACCGGGATCAACGCCTTGTGGACTTCGGGGCTCGGCTCAAACAAGAGGTCCAATGCCGCCGATTTGCGCGCATCAGATAGACTTCTTAGGTCTTTGATGTTTGGTAATCTTGGAGAACTCATGTTGAGCGCTGAAGATGTAAGGACATGTTTTGTGCGAATGACTGACTGTTGGGTCTTCAACATTAGTCTCTCAGTACAGGGTGGCGCCGTCTCTTTGTCGGCGGTTTCCGATGGTGGAGCCCGGAGCCAATACAGCATCATCGTGTAAGGCAACCTGCACAATAGTTGGCGTGAACGGTTGTGTTACTCTCAATTTTTCCTTTGAACAAGGTGTTGCATTCGAACACCAAACATCAAATTTGGGCAATAAATACCGGTGTTGGCCCTGTGGTAGAGTGTGAGTTGTTAATGGAGAGCTGCTGCGACCAGATTTTCTCACGCAACCAAAGTTCTCTGAGGAGAAAAGAGTCTCTCAGATCACAATGTAATTACCGACTATTGATCTGCAAATATCTACTATTTTCTCCAGAATGTTGTTGTATTTGCAGCTTGACGACAACTGCTACAGAGTTGGTCTTGTCCCCATGATATCCACGATCTGAGCTCTGATTGGCCAGCCGCGCTAGGCGGAAAATCTCACTGGGACAAGTCAACGATTGCGACAAAGCAGCTTCATTAGGTCGCAGCGGTGCTCTTTTTCTACACATCACCATTGAAAGCCACCGGAGCTTTCAGCATCAGTCGCAATGCTTTGTGGAAGTGAGCATGCAATTTCAATCGCGTATTGTCCTCTTTGTCCCCTTGCTAATACCGCCCGTAGTCTCTGGAGAAGCTCCTCAAGAGCCCGTCGCGTCGAAAAAGTCAGGTTCGTCGCATCGCAAACATCTGCAGGCCGCCGCCTTCGACTCCCATTCCGGTGACTAACAAAATTTCCACCGCAGGTGTCGTGTACGAGAAGCGGCTCATCGAGCAATACATCAACGAGCACGGTACCGAGCCCAGCACGGGCGAGGCTCTCACGGCCGAAGACCTCCTCCCCATCAACTCGTCGCGCATCGTCCGCCCGCGCCCGCCTACACTGACATCGATACCCGCGCTGCTCGCCACGTTTCAGAACGAGTGGGATAGCCTCGCACTAGAAACATATAACCTGCGTGAGCAGCTTGCGCGCACGCGAGAGGAGCTAGCCACCGCTCTGTACCAACACGATGCCGCCGTTCGCGTCATCGCCCGTCTGAACAAGGAGAGGAACGAGGCTAGAGATGCTTTGAGCAAGATTACCGTCTCCGGTGGTGGTGCCAACGCCGACGAGATGGCGGTGGACACAGAAGGCCTGCCAGAGGACCTGGCGGCTCGCGTAGACGAGGTTCACCAAGAGTACGTCGAGATGCAAACCATACCCGGGAGCTACACACTAATGTTGGCGCTAGACTTTCCAAGGGCCGCAAGAAGCGTCCTGTACCCCAAGGCTGGGTCACTCCCAGCGAAATCGCCGCTTTCGAGGTGACAGCTACGAACGCGCTGCCTGTCGCGCAAACAACCTGCTTGGATACCGAGGGCGCCTACGCTGCTGTGGGAGGCCTGCAGGGACAGGCGGCCATATACGCTGTTGCAGCCGACTCGCTGGAGCGCGAGATTCCCGTTGGCGAACCCGCGACCAGCACGCTCTGGACGGGCTCCAAGCTCATCTTTGGCACCAACAATGGTGGGCTCAAGGTCTTTGAGGGCGGCAACCAGGTGGCTGCAGCTTCCGAGCACTCGGGCCCTACCACTGGTCTAAGCATCCATCCTAGCGGCGATATTGTTGCCTCTGTCGGAACTGATAAGAGCCTTGTGCTATACGATTTGGCCAGCCTGAAGCGCGTGAGCCGCACATTTGTTGATGCCTGTACGTTTGCCTCCTATTTCCCTTGGACCAGCCCAAGCTAACTTGAACAGCACTCACAACCGTGGCTTTTCACCCCGACGGACACCTTGTCGCCGCCGGCACCGTCACGGGCGACGTGAGACTATACATGACCAAGACGCTCGAGCAGGCGGCCGTCTTCAAGCTGGGCGCCCCCGTTCAAGCACTCACATTCTCCGAGAACGGTTTCTGGCTAGCAGCGACGGCCAAGGGCCAAAACACGGTCACCGTCTTTGACCTCCGCAAAGAGGGCGACGCCGCGACGGCCAAGGTCCTCGAGACTGGCGGCGCCGTGCAGTCGCTCGCGTGGGACTACACGGGCCAATACCTGGCCACGGCAGGGCCCTCTGGACTAACAATCCAGCAGTACGCCAAGGGCAACAAGAAGTGGGCGGAGCCGTTCCGCGACGCCACGGGCGCAATCGCGGTGCGATGGGGCGAGTCGGGCAAGACGCTGGTGGCTGTCAACGGGGATGGTGTCATCAGCGTCGTTGGCGTCAAGGCTCAGGCGGATGGAGAAGCGGAATGAGATATTTGGGTCTGCATCGGATCTGCGAGTATAAACAGGTGCAAGTAATGTTTTCTAGCCCAAAGATGGCAATTCAAAAGGCAGTGGCACAAACGTGGATTTACTGGTTACTGTAGCTGTGTATGTATCTTGTTATTGAATTAGCAGCCGGCTGAGTCCAGGCGGATTTTGGAGGTTAATGCTATGACTGTTGAGATGCTTGTAATGTGTCAGAGCAGCAGACTGCAAATCGACAATGGCATGAGACTCCTTGTTCCGAATACAGCATTCATTCGTCAATAATAGCATGTTCAAGAGCTTTGGACTGTATCCGGCGACTCCGCGATCAACCTGCCATACACAGTACTGCACAGTCGGATCATCGGCATCCGGCTACCGCAACGCACCGCGACACACGACATAGCGGAGAACGGCGGCGAGGCGCAAGATGTCCTCGGCGACGTCAGAACCCCGTTGCCCGCCAACCTTTTTGGAATCAAGCATCACTAGCTTTCGAAAGCACTGCTTCTTATGCCGATGGTCCGAGCTCGACTGAGGACCTTTATTCCAGCTTTTACAAACCGAGCTCCAGCAAATCCAGCCTGTGGTCGTGTTCGCTTCGTCGGCATCCGAACTTAGCTTGCGCCCCGCCAAAGCACGCCATCGCCCTCATGGCCCTTATTTGTGGTGGCGGGCCAGCAACCTGCCCGTCAGGATGACAAAATAGCCATTATTTGGGTGTAGCTTACAGATCAAACAAGCAAAGAAATTAGCCGGGCCGCTCTTCCAAATACCGGTAGATCCATTCAGGGCTATAATACTCATTACATCCTCGCCCGTCTTGTGAGCTTTTTTTAGCTTCCTTCCATCTTCAACTATATTACATCACGACCACAAACCATCACCCCCCACCAACAAACCCCTCTTCTCCAACAACTTTCCAGAAAAGAAAGAAAAAAAGAAAAAGAAAAAACGAAAACCGCAATCATGTCCGTCATCGACATCAAGTCCAAGGCCCAGTTCGACGAGCTCATCAAAAAGACGCCCTACGTCGCGCTGCAAGCCCACGCCGTCTGGTGCGGCCCCTGCAAGGCCATTTCGCCCTTCTTCACAAAGTTTGCCGCGTCCCTCAGCGTCCCCGAAAAGTACACCTTTGCGCGCTTCGACACCGACGAGGTGCCCGACCTCGCCTTTGAGCTCGGCGTCCGCTCCATCCCCGCCTTCTTCTTCTTTGAAAACGGCGACAAGACGGAGGATCTGACGGCGCCGAAACCCCCCGCCCTGCAAAAGGTCATTGAGGACCTGTCGACCAAGGCCAAGGCGGCCGGCGGCGGCGGCGATGCTGTGAGTGCGACTACAACAACGGCGGCTGCCGCTGATGATGATGGTGGTGCACATCTCTAATGGCGGTCTTTAAATTTTCCTTTTCGGCATTTGGACAGTTTTCGACGAGCGAAGAATTCTAAAAGCGCGATTTGGCGAATCAATATGCACGAAAATACCGCTCAACACCTAGATGATCTTATACCCGAGGCGGACAAGTACAGTCTTTTCACGACAAAAAGACGTGTCGCAGCTGGCAAAATAGCTAGTCGTCACAAATAAACAACATTCAAATACCTCTTGACCAGGATTCGCGTTCACATTTCTCTGTTGGAAGCGCGTCAACTAGCACGCAAGATTGACACAAGCACTAAAGTCATATGTAATACATGTAACATTGTAAATTCATCGCTATCCAACTCCACGCTTTGCAGCTTGTAAATTTCAACAAAGTATAATGCTTCCCAGTCATGGGCAAATGAGCCAACAAGTTCTGCCACCCGCTCCCCTAGAAAGCAACCATACGCCCATGTCCATCGAATTCGCTCCACGTTATAACCCAAGTTATCCATGCTAATCCGACAAACGCCTACTCGCTCACTTCACTCGATGTGCCGCTCACCTGACCGAACCCAGAGTCGGTCCGCTTCTTGCTCGGCGACTCTTGGGGCCGCTTGCTACCGACTACGACACTCCGCGGCTGCTCGTGACTCGCGGGTTGTGAAAGCACCTCTGACTCCACGTCGCTTGTCGCCGAGGTGGATACGACTGGGAGCATTGAACGTCGTCGGCTGGTTTCGTCGCCGTTTGCAATCAGACGGCGCAAATCCTTCACACCCATGCTGCGACGGTGGTCTTGTCCCGATCGTTCCGTCGATGTGCTTGTCCGCCGCGACCTGCTGCTCGGCTTGTCGCCGACAGCGCTACTATTGGTCACGTTGCGCAGCCCAGAAACCCCTCCCCGCCAGCGACTGAGATTCCAGAAGCTGCCATCATGACCACCATCCTGTGTGTCCGAGTCTGAAACACTAACCAGGCTAAAGCTTGGCGTCGGCGGGACGGCAGGCCCCTTGTTCTGGTCCGCAATTTTGTCAACAACTTTAGTAGGCTCCAGACTCGTGGGTGTCGTCCGACCGCGCTTCTGCATATTGCTGTTGCTCCTCTTTCTAGACGCCGGCGACGCAATATATGGCTGCTTTCTGGCTTCAGACGCTAGGGTCGAGGCTGACACATTGAACGGGGTTCGGATAACGCTCTTGGATGGTGACACCGACCGTTCACTCCGTGTTGTCGGTAGTCCAGTCGAGTTTCGTCCGCCTTCAATATCCTGTTGCCAGCTCATGATTCTGTCCGAAGCCTGATTCGGCGCCAAGTTGCCACTCGTGCTCAGAGATCCGCGTCGAGAGTGAACACGGCTGCCACCGCTCGTCCTTGTCGCCAAGCTGGAACTGCGGCCAACGCCAGCGACCTTGCCGGAAAACTTGGATCCCGTCTCCCACAGGCTTTGATGCCGCTTCACAGCCGCACAGTCTTGCCTGAAAACTTTGATAATTCCTTTCCGATCTGTAGTAATGATAATGTTTCCATGCTTGTGCTTCGACCGTTCGATGTAAGCGGGACTCTCATTCTGCTTCTTGATGCTGCCTGGCACATCCGATTGCGTGACCTCGGAAAGGGCGCTCTGACTGATGGTGGCCTCGCTCAAGCTCATGAGCGTCACCGGCGGGGGGTTACACAGGTCGTATATTGGGTCGCCAGAAGTGCCTAGGAGTTGCTTGGTAGCGATGGGAGCCATTAGGGCAACCGTCACCACTTCTGGATGCGCATCAAAGCACTCATACGGCTGCCTATCGCGTACTTCGAGCTCGGGGTGAGAAATGTCCCATATGTATGCTTTGCGATCCTCGCTGCCCGAGGTCACGAATTGACCGTCGTCGCTGAATCGGGCGTGAATCTGACTTGACATATTCTCGTGACCTTTGAACTTGGCCTCCAACATCCGCGTTCTCAAGCTGTAAATGCGCACCCGCGAGTCGTTGGAGCTAATGAGCACCTTGACATCAGCCTGATGGGATCCTGGGGCGGAGACCGTCTTCGTGCGAATGCCGGTTATCTTACTGCCCTTGGCATTTTTGCCGCGTGACGAGCGAACATGAATCTGCCAGGAGTTTTTGAGGCCCTCCGTCTCATAAAATATGCAAATGCCGCTCAGAAGGCCACATATAGCTGTCTTACCGTTTGGTGTAAACGCCACGGCCGTGATAAATTCGCCTGTCGGGGCAGAAAAAGCGACTGATTTGTCGGGGATGCTCCACAGCCGCAACTGCTCATCCAATGATCCAGCAAGAAAGAATCGGTCATCGGTTGGATGAAACGCAATAGAGGTCACAAGATCATCGTGCTTGAAGGTGCATAAACTTTCCTGCCGGCTGAGGTGCCACAGCTGCACAGTCTTGTCCATAGAGGAGGACAATAGGAAATTGTTCTTGCTCCAGCTTAGAGCGAGAACCTCTCCACCGTGACCTTCGAATTCGCGGACGGGTTTGCTACGGAAGACAGGAGCACTCAGCCGTCCCTGCTTGGAACGGCTTTCTTTCTCGGCGTCTTCTTGCTCCTGCTCCTCTTCGTATGCTTGTCGCTCCTCGGGTGTCGAAAGCACGGCGTAGACGCGAACAACATGGTCCATGCCGGCAACTGCGAGATACCGACCGTCGATGCTGAATTCAGCCGCCCAGATTGCATCTCCTCCTTTGAGAATCTTGCTTCCGACGACGGTGGCGGGTGCGTGCTTGGAGTGACCATCTTCTTTCTTGGCGCCAGAAAGCTCCTGAGCAAGAAATAAGTGATTGAAGCTGCGCGACTTTTTATTGTGTGCCTTGACTCGAATATATCGGGGTGGTTCCTTGTGCAGCGGGAGATAACCACCTCCGGCGCCCATGACCGCGGTCAGAGCTCGGGCATTGGTTCCATCAGTGCGGATTTGGTCGCCGAATTCCGAATCCGTGTCGATATCATTATCTTTTCGAAAAGGTCCTCGAATAGACAGACGACTGAGAAAAGACGGCCCTTTTTTGCGCTCCTTGATGCTATCAGGGCGCACGCTGGGTGTCGAGTCGTGGCTGGGTCGGCCTATGCTGTCGGGAGTCGGGCTGTCCGGTCTGCCGGCATTGAGCAGGCGCTGAGCAATGGTGGGTTCGGTACTGCTATTTGTGCGAAGGTATATTTGCTATACAAGTCAGTAGGGCGCAACCTGGTCCAAGCGGCGGAGCACATACAGTGCTAAGAGGATCCAGGCCAGAGCTGTGGGCTTGGTTTGATGTGCTGGGCTTTAACGTATTCTTTGACTGGTTGTCTTTACTGACTGGCGGACCGGCGCTGCGAGAATGCTTGGAGGTTGGACGTCGACTGATGATTGGACTAAGCGATTCGGAGCCATTCTCATCCACTGAGAGCCAATTAGCATGAACTTTCAATTGTGCTGATATTTTGATCGCGGGACTGACCTGAAGGCGACTTGGCGATAGCGCGTGAGTGCCGATCTTGGTCTCTGGCCGGGTGAAGATCGCCGGCAAGCGCAGGCGAAGAAACGTAGGTGGTCATATTTCCATGCTAGCAAAGAGAAGCAATGTATGATTGCAGCAAAGAAAGTTGTTGGCGCCAGCGCAGGCTCAAGTCGTTCGCATCACGAAACGCAAAAGTAGCAAAAAACTAAGAGGCGCAGGACAGGGATTGAGTGTCAGTCTGAGCTAACCTCCAAGAACAGCATTCGTAGGGGAGAAAGGCGACTGAGGATAGCCACGGGCGAGAGGCGGCAGCGAAGATGCGTCTTGCACTTGTCGAACCGGAAAGGTAAGTTTTCGATATTCGGCGGTGTTTAATTTATTTCGGGCTAGCAATGTAGGGCGATTGAAGAAGGGCGACAGCGAAAGACTGAGAAGGGCGAATATTGTCACTGCAGAATTTTCCAGGCTCTAGATGTAACGCAGGAAAAGGAACAAAAGATAAATGTGATGGTCGGGATGACCTGACCGCTGCCACGAGCGCCGCGGCAAGCTCGCTAGCTAATTTAGTTGCGTTCTGGTCGGAGTCTTGTAGTCTCCGTGGCCGTGAGGTCCGCAAGAGCAAAACAACTGCTGGACAAGGGCGGAGTTATAGCGCCGGAAGGGAGGGGGCGTCCAGGTTCGGAGGTTTGTAGCGGATGAAGCCGAAAATTGTAACGAGTAATAATAGATTGAAGAAGGAGCCGAGTCAGGGCTGGAATAGCAAAGTAATTGATTTGACTTTAGTATCGATGACGGCAGGGACGGAATGTTTTGAGAGCGACGCAGGCCGGATTCAGTTGCTGCTGGGGAAAGGCTCAATGCGATTTAAACTTTGATGGAGAAGAGAAATGGGAATAAGGCTGAGAGGCGATGGGAAGATAATTTGAGGAGGAAAATGTCGAAACGGAGTGGAAATTGTTGACAAGCGAAGAATGCAGGTGGCGGATGTACCGTGGCGAATGTTGGTGATGGGAGAATAAAGACGTTACAAACAGGGAAGCGCCGATGATGGCGGCCGGCAGCTGGCTGTTCTAGACTGGTAAGTGAATAGTGCAAATAAAAGGACGACAGCACCATGACATCGCTGATGGAGGGGCACCCTTCGGCCCACGCTATTTTCAGCGCACTGACTTGTACCTTCTGACAATACTTGTCGTGATGCTGTCACTAAGTAAATAGATATGACCATGGCTAACGTTAGCCATCGGTGCAGCGTCAGGTACCATGCAATAGTGGCTTATTTCGTGTATGACAGGGCTATTAGATAACGATTTGCTTGTTGCTTGGCATCCGTCTACCGGTATCGTCACGCCCATCCAGCCCACGCCCGAAAACCATGCCTCGCTGCCTTCATTGGCAGCCCCGTCTTTGGTCAATCAAACTGTCCTCGCATGTCCTCTTACTCTTCAGGGCGGGGGAGTTCGTCATCCAGGCCCCAGACTGGCATCTGAAACTTTCAAAGCGAGCCTGCCCCGTCGTTGCTCCATCCAGACGGATCCATAGGTAGGTACCTAGGTAGGTGTCAGCGGCGCGATGCTACTTGCAGGGCTTGCCCGGGCAGCCGTCTTTTTTCCTGTAGGCTGTCCCTTTGGTTTCACCCATCATGTTGGCACAGACTAAGATAATTACCAACTAATGGTTACAAGACACTGGAGTAACTTTGGTAACCAATTGTTGTCAGTTGATGGTGGCGCCACCGTCTGCCCCCCGTCGACGGATACATACCTACCTGAACCGTCTAGCTGGGCACGTTGGGGGAGCCTCCTGTGGACGCCAAGGAGCTAATACCACACGGAACTAGGCTGGTGCAAGTGTTATCGGGGCAACACGCTGCATCATCAGCGAGGCAACCACAAGAAGAGGGCTGCAGCGAAGCCTCGGCGAATGCCATCACTTCAGTAATACGTCGTGCGTAAGTGGCTGCTTGCTTGTTTACTTCGCATGCGTCCTGCTTAGTTACAGCGAGCTGCTCATCTCGATCTCGCAGCGCTAGAAATCAACCAGCCCGCTCTGCCCGTAGATTCCGTACCTATTTGCCATACTCGGTATTACTTACCCCTCCAACCCTCGTTGCCCGACCAGGTTGTCTTCTGTTCCCGCCAAGACCTATCTCGCTTTCTCGATCTGGAACCGATGGAGCTGCTCACAAGTTACAACTGGGAGAGAATAGAAGAAAGAAGATAGATAAAGTGTGATTGTATTCCGTACCCGGTCGGTTCGATTTCTTCTCCGCGGTCGTCGTAATTAACAACCTAAATTTAGTCTGAACACGAAAAAAGTTGAGAAGCCATGCTAAAACTGTCTTCCTTGACCTAAGGTTTACTACAGTCTACATTCAGACTCAGCACGCGTACTGCTGCAGGGGTCTCGCAGCCTCGCATTTGAATCCGAGCCCACATCACAAGCCTGCGAGAGTATGCGAGTAAATACCAGTACATACCTGCACACTTAGACTGGTAGTCTCCTCGTTGCAATTGTGGGCTAAATAAATATTAACTTAAATTCCCGGTTCGGCCGTGCAACGACTCGGCTCGAATCGCGACCTAGGCCGTTTCGCGACCTTTGAGAATCTTGGGCATCATCATGACATAATACGCGCGCTTTTGGCTTGGTAACCTGGTGCCTGGCTGGACAGGCAACGATAGAGCAGAACATCACTGTAATGTGCTCTTCATGCCTTGCAACTCTGGCTTTATTATCGATTGCAACTCGCGTCTCTTTGTGTTGTGGAAATTTCTCGCTGCAGCTGCTTGTTGTGTGCCGGCTTCCCCACCCCGAGTTATCCTCACCCTTGCCTACATTTCAGCCCCTTCTTACCGCAAAAATGCGCGCATGTCTGTCTCCGTTTGGCATGAATAGGCCGCACCGCACGCATTGTACAATTTATTGCCTCGCAGCCCTGGAAGCGAAAATGTGCGCCAACATATCCGGCTTTCCGTGAGGCTTTAGCACGGGGTACACCAATCCGCTGCTGTGCTTGACCTCCGCATCCCATGACTCTTCATCTCCCTCGAGGCTCAGCTGCACCTTGCCGTTGGGCCGGTCTCGCGCGGCCTCAATCGCCGCCGTGAGCTCGTCGAGGCTGTACTTGTTCCCTCCGACGTGCGTAATTTTCTGTGATGGCGCCAGGCCGGCCTCATCCGCGCGGCTGAAGCGCTGCACGTCCACCACCTTGCCGTCCTGGTCGACGCGCACACCCAATGAGTGCCACACGGCAAACCGGCGCTGCGCGACGGGCACGGGCGCTTCAATCGGCTCGAGCGTGTAAGAAAACTTATAGCCAGCGCGCTCGAAGCCCTCCGTGTTGACCTGTGCCTGCGGCGTTTGCACGCGCTCGCGAAAGAAGCGCGCCCAGTCGAACGGCAGCGTCTCGTCAAGTGTCGACACGACTTCGTGCAATGTGTAAGGAACGACAAGCGGCTTCGTCGCCCCCGCCGCGTCAAAGAACTTTCGTGCAAAGTCGTCCAAGCTCTTGGCCCCGTGGCTGCGCTCGCGGATCAAGGTGTCGGCGTCGAGCCAAAGCAGGACGCCCTCGTCGTAGTAGTCGAAGCCACGCACGTAGCTGCCCCATTCGCTGGACCCCCCGACTCTGAGAGGCACGCCTATGGCCGTGTCCTCGGTCGAGCGCCAACCACGACCTGACTGGCACTGCATGTTGGCAATGGCGAGGGCAAGCTTGGACTTGATGGTGCTCGGGGCTGACAAGCCGGACCGCGCCGCCAGCACGAGGCCGTAGTATTGCGTGAGACCCTCGTACACCCACAGCAGCGTGTCGTCGAGCGGCGCGGTGAAGTCGCTCGGGACGTGTCCTGCGGGGCGGCGATACTTGCCGTTCCACACATGGAAGTATTCGTGGCTGAAGACATTGGCTACCCAATCGAAAAGGTCGAGATCGGCAAAGACCCTGCTAGAAGTGATGAGATGGCACGATTCGGCGTGCTCGATGCCGCCTCCACTGCCGCGCAGCTCGCCTGCTACAAGTATGTCGGATGAGACGGACAGAAATTTGTATTGCTGATAAGGTCCTGGTCCTAAGAGCGCCGTGGCTTCACCGATGAGCCTTTCAAATTTGTCAAGCCGATCCTGCGGGATATTGAGGAGCTGCGGCTCGCTAAATGCAACGCAGAGCTGGTGCTTGCCATCCTTGGTAATATTGGACTGGCTCAGATACTGCCCAACAAGCACTGGCGAGTCCTCGAGTCTTTCCGCCGACACTGGCTTGAAGATGATGGTCTTGTAAGCGCCGTCAGGGGCAGCTTCCTCTGTCTCAGTGACCAAGCTTGTTGCGTAATCCCAATTTCCCGAAATTCGAATAGTAGCCTGTATTGGGATATTAGACACTCGAGAGTAGGCTGGGTGTAGCATAAACGCTTCCCACGAGGCCATGACCATGCGCCTCGTCAGTTGGCTCTTCAAAATGGCATCGAAGCTGGCGCGCACCGTCGTCACCCCGCTGGGGATGTCCACATGGTAAATGTGAGTCCGCGTAGCGTCGCGGCGCCACTTGAGCACCGTGTGGCCATTGTCAGTGGTGAAGAAGAGCCCCGCGATGCGACCGACGGGACCGCTGGGCATGTGCGTAGCGCAAAACCATAGAGGTGTTGTGAAGCTCGCCGTGGTGTTGGGCCGGACGGGCAGGTCGGCCACGACGTGAGCGAGACGTCGCGGAGCGTCAGTCAGGTCAACGGTGAGCTGAATGATTCGCATGGTTGCTGTGAATTTGAATTGATTCTCAATAACTCGTAGAGTCGTGATGGGGGTGTTTGAATAATTTGAGTGCTCAGAAACGCGGGGTTGGGCATGACCGCCTCGCCAGATTGTGTGAGACACCCGGATACGGTACCCAATGATGCGATCGCGCAGGGGACTTTGGCAGAGCTTGCCAGTCGAATTTACAGCATTCCAGAATCACGATGGCGCAATTAAGTCGTTACGTGTTGCTGGCTATATTTGGTTTCCTGACTTTGTTCCACCATCTATCTACAGCTAGCTAGTCATCAGTGGTGATGTTTCGGCTGACAGTATCACGGAAGCTTGCTGGACTCTGCAGACCTCAGCCCAGCAGGGCCTGGTCACACGACGAAAGAGGCGGCTCTGCGTGCTATGGAACAATATAGTCGGTTAATCTCGATTTCATTTGTCTGAGTGTCACAGTCAGCTCGCAGTGTGTTGCGCTGGCGAGGAGTGTCGGTTTCGCGGTGTTGCTATCCCACAGAGAATGATCAAACCTGATAGACAATATTTTGATGTCGGTTTGCTTTTCAATACCGACAAAGATACTTGCGTGCATTTATAAGCCTCAGGAAGCTTTAAATTGCCATTGGCACCTATCCGGCGAGGACTGCAGGCATGACAACCTCGTCCAATGTCCATTATAGAAATCCGCGGCACCTTCCCGGCATCGACATTGACTAAAGATGCTATCGAAAGAATCTTATAGAATCTCTGATTGCTCGCCCATTTGAAAAATATACTTAATAAATCTTCCATACCAACCTTGAATGCGTTATCGGTGACTCGAAGCCGTAGCGCCACACTTGACAGCGCCACCCCCACTACGCTGTGCCTGAAGTGCCCAATCCGAGCTTAAACTCGCCTCCGTTTGAGGAGGGGCAGCCTTTCGAATCTTCATACACCTGACCGCATATATAAAATCGTCTGACCGACTTTGCCGCTGCGACTTCTGTTCTGCGACAGCACAGATGCAATCAGACCAATAACCCGACCCCCAAATATACATACAGCGACCGTCAACATGAAGCTGCTATCGCAAAAGCAGTTCAAAGACGTCGAGGAGGAGCAGGTCACTCTCCAACCAGACGAGCCCGAGGACATGGTAATTACAACCAAGGCCCCCAGAACCACATATATGCGCATTCTCTAAATATTTCCCTGTATAGTGGCACGCATACAACCTCATCGTCGTCGGCGACCGTGTTCGCGGCCACGCCATCCGCAAAGTCAGCCTTACCAACGGCGGCACCGGCACCGTCCAGTCGGAGCGTGTACACGTCGACCTCACCATCAAAGTCAAGTCGCTCTTTTTCGACCCGGCTGCCTCATCGCTGCGCGTCTCCGGCACCATCTGCTCTGAGAACGAGTACGCCCCCCTCGGCTCCCACCACACGCTCGATCTCGAGGTCGACCGCCCATTTACCCTCATCAAGGCTCACGGCTGGGACAGCGTAGCCCGCGAGGCGCTCACACAGGGCCTCGGCGACGACCGAAACCGCGCGACTGCGACCGTCGTCATGCAGGAGGGCCTCGCCAACATCTGCCTAATCACCGAGTTTCGCACAATTTTCAAGGCCCGCGTTGACCATGTCGTGCCTAAAAAGAGAGATGCTGCCGCAACGCAGGACGCGGGAATCAAAAAGTTCTACGAAAAGACGCTTGCGACACTTTTGAGGTCGGTAGACTTTGCAGCGCCGCGTCCGCTGCTACTAGCCAGCCCTGGCTTCATCGCCACGGACTTCAAGGACTACATTGCGCAACAGGGCCGCGACAAGTCCGACAAGATACTGACCTCGGTCGCCAAGCAAGCTACAGTCATTCACTCAAATTCAGGTCACATGCACAGCCTGCGCGAGGTGCTTAAGAGCCCAGCCGTCTTGGCCCAGATGCGCGACATGAACTTTGCCAAGGAGGCGCAGCTGATGGATACATTCTTCGACCTATTGAAGCGCGACGACGGCCGCGCATGGTATGGCTCGCACGCCATCAACAAGGCTATTGCGGACGGCGCTGTCGGCCCTGGTGGCGGCGTGCTGCTCATCAATAACTCGCTGTTTCGTAGCAACGACCTGGCGGTTCGCAAAAAGTACGTGGCGCTGGTCGACAAGGTCAAGCTGGATGGCGGCGAGACGAGGGTGCTCAGCAGCGATCACGAAAGCGGACAGCGTCTCAAGATGCTGGGTGATATTGCGGCAATATTGAATTATCCCATGCATGACTTGGACGAGGATGAAGAGGACGAGGCACAGCCTGAGATTGATAGAACTAGACATGAAGAGGACGACGTGGGCATGCTGGACAGTGTCATTTGAGCGTCATATGGAATGATAAATAAAGTAAAGTTGGAAATACCCCAAAAAATCAATTAACAACTCACTTCTAAAGCTCTTCATTTACCAAATATACCAATATTTAATGATGAGGTCGCGTTGGCTGTGGCCTCCAAGTGCCGATGTTCAGGGCCTTCAAAAGGTGCCTCGTACAGAACTTTTGCCATTGGGGTTGAAGAAGAGAAGAAAACATGAACTTCTTCATAGAAAACATGTTGCCTTGAGGAATTTTTTCTAGCCTGCTCTGCCGGGTTTAACGTCCAGGTACAGGCGCCTAATGGGAAACACCATGGCGAAAAGACAAGAAAATCTGCCCCATTTTGAGATGTACAGGTACAAATCAAGAATGTGCGGAAAGGGGACCGAAAACTTGTGTGATTTCTGAAATCTCCTCCAATTGGCTGGCGCTGGAAGATCTGCGCCTCCCCGGTAGCCCTACCCGTCCTGCCTCCACCTCCCCTTCGCGACGTCTGTTGGTCCAGTTATTGGCGGCGTCACCAACTGGCTTCAAGTGTTTACCTCCAAGTTGATTATCACTGTACTTGTTTTGCTCACTATCTTTGCCTCCTCGTTATCTATCCTGCCAAGTCCACGTCTCTCCGTTGTTCGCGGCATGACTGCTGCCGCTACTGTTCGAAAATCTACTACCTTTGCTGCCATTCTGCCTCTAGCCATTTTTTCTGCATTCCTTGCTAGCTATGGGTTTGCTTTCGGCGACGCCTGGATCATGCACCCGTGTGATGTCCATCAGCCGCACTGGCAGACTGTCGTCTCTGAGAAGAGGGCTGAGCTGGCAGCCAAAATACCCCAGGAGTGGCTGCTTTCTCCAAGGGTGATTGACCATGCCAGGAGTAGACGCAGTATTGCCGGGGACTTTTTGGACAGCCTGCTCGACTCACATACCAGAGACATTACCACACGAGAGCCTACCGAGATTGTTCGCGAAATAGCCTCTGGAAACCTATCATCTGTGGAGGTTGTGACAGCATTCTGCAAACGTGCTTCATATATCCATCAAATTGTAAGAGACTCGTACACGCAATCTACCTCCAAAGCTAACAAAGGCCTACCCAGAGCCCCGCGTTTCTCGAGATTGGTTTTGACTTGGCTCTTTCGAGGGCTAAAGAGCTGGACGAATACTTCAACACCCATGGCCAGACAGTTGGTCCGCTCCACGGCCTTCCGATTACGCTCAAGGATCATTTCCATATCAAGGGGCTTGAAACCAGCTTTGGCTACGTTGGGTGGATAGGAACTTTTGAAGGCACCAAGGGCACCGGTAAGGAGAAGAATGTTGAGAGTGAGCTGATCCGCCAACTCGTCAGCGTGGGCGCTGTGCCCATTGCCAAGACGACTCTAATGGTCAGTACATGGGCCCCCGAAAATAACAACAATATTCTCGGTTATTCCTGGAACCCGTATAACCAAGAGCTGTCAACTGGAGGATCCTCTGGGGGCGAAGCTCTCGTCCAAGCACTCAGAGGTAGTGCAGTCGGCTTCGGGACAGATTCTGGAGGCTCCGTCTCGATGCCATCCTCTTATAATGGCATTTACAGTGTCAAACCCTCTCCAGGGCGGCTTTCTTTTAAAGATGCGGCTGGTTCCGGTCTTGGAAATCTGGCCATAACCGCTGTTGTTGGCATCATGGGGCCTTCAATCCGCACTCTTCGCCTTGTGTTCAAATCGTTAATGGAAACTCGGCCGTGGGAGCATGACTCTTCTGTTCTTCCAATACCGTGGAGAAGTGATCAAGAGGTATCGCCGGATGCTATTCTTAGCTTTGGCTTCATGGAAAGCGACGGGATCGTCGCCCCTCATCCCCCCATTGCCCGGGCGCTTGAAATAGCATACAGCGCTGTCAAGAACAAAGGCCACCAGGTTCGTCTCAACAAACTGGAACAGATACACCAGCCCTGACACAAAATACAGCTCATTGACTGGAAGCCCCCTTCCCATGCTGCAAACGCCATGCATGTAAGTCATCTATGTTCCAGTAATGACGTCCAACTCATATCCAAAGGGTCCCCTTGCACGTGGCGATGGTTGTCCAGACGTGTATAGCGCCTTCAAGTCTTCGAATGAACCAATAGTACCTCAGCTATTGCATCTCTTTCCAGATGGAAACCTCAAAAAGCCCATTTCTTTACCAGATTATGAGAATATCACCCGGGAAATGATTAGCTTTCGTAACCAATACAGGGAATACTGGACTTCGACAAGCCGGATCACAAAGAATGGTCAGTTCATGTGCTCTTACCAATTCCAAAAGCTGTCATAATGCAGTATCAAATATGAGCTAAATATACAGCGGTACAGGCCGACCGGTGGATGCCGTAATTCTCCCCGTGTCACCATATGCAGGCTTCAAGCCTGGCAAGTTTGACTATTCTGGTAAGTAGAATGAGTGCCAAGTCATGAGTGAATGCATACCAAATTCATTAGCATATACTAGCATCGTGAATATTCTTGGCTATACTAGCGCCGTTGTCCAGGTGACCTTTGGAGACAAAAGCGTTGATGTGGTGCAAGACGACTACAAGCCACTTGGAGAAAGGGACAAACTCAACATGGATACTTGTAAGCGCCATCCGACATTTCACGGCAATCTTGCCATGTTTCTCACATGAACCATCCTCTTCAGATGACGCGGATGCAAGCGATGGCGTTCCCGCTGCCATACAAATTCTTGGACGAGATCTCGAAGAAGAGAAGATTCTCTCCATTGCTCAAATCGTTGCCGATGCTACAGAAGAGTATCAAGCCAAGCAGACTTGATTTTTCTTGACGAAATGCACGATGCGGAAGAAAGCTGATACTGAGGCTGAAAACAAAACATGACGCTTTTTTCCCATATGAAGATGAGAAAATTGAGGTTATTCGACTTCACTAGATTGCAGACGTTGCAAGCCTAAGAGTCTCTTTAGTTTCATTCAGTGTTGGATGTCTTTCCCAATGTCGCGACACATCTCCCCATAAATGTTGAAGAAGTGTTTCGCCCACTATAGTTAATCCATGTTTCCGATCTGTCAGTTCAGTGTGGCCAGCGGGTTTTCGTGACTGTTGGCGCCCGAGCTGTGATGGAGAGTGCATGATGGTGTCAAGATGTGGGTTCCCAGCGAGGATGCCTCAGACGAGCGGCCCGGCACGGGCCTATGCTGTCAGGGAAGAGAGGAGATAATGATGTTGTATTCTCCAGGTTCTGTGGGGGCCTCCACAGGGCCCAACAGGTGCCGCCCGACAAAAAAACAACGTCCTCGTTGTTGAGGTCCTATAATTATATTTAAATTCCCGGGTGCCTTTCTTAAGGACTTAAATTGCTCTCTGGCTTGAATTGATCTATGGCTCTTTGGCTTAGCTCTCTGGCCTATAATGTGTGCTCTGGCTG
>JARJPL010000073.1:0-37477 GCA_030782805.1 Aschersonia sp. MBC 622
GCTTGTGGGCTGGTGCTCTGGCTAGTGCTCGTAGGCTGATGATCTTGATGATGGTGCTCTTTGGCTGATGATCTTGATGGTCCTGGTGGGCGTGGCCTTGGTGCGTTGAAGCTGGTGGACTTGGTGCTCTGTGGCTGGTTGCTGACGGGCTGGTGCCTTCTGGCTGGTGTCTTGATGACTGGTGTCTGTTAGACTTGAGAAATGATGATGATTAATGATAAAAATGGCCTAGAAAGCCAGGTGTTGCTACCACTTGTCAGGGAAGAGAGGAGGTAATGATGTTGTATTCTCCAGGTTCTGTGGGGGCCTCCACAGGGCCCAACATATGCTGTCTAGGTGGAAATTTATAGTGCCATTATTAGTGCCTATTTTGTAGTCTGGACAGCGCTAAAGGTGGCGACGTCTGGGGTAAACTCCACTGTAATCGGCACCTAATCGAGCCTATCACCACTAGAACCAGATATAGGTACCTGTCACTGTAGCGGGAGCGGACAAGAAGATATTTGACTTGACCACAAGCGATTGCGACAATGCCGCAATATTGGCGGAAAAAAGAAAGGTTACCCTTTGATTACATGAAGAAAGTCTGTCTGAGTCTCAGAGACACGCTGTGCCGACACGTGATGCTGCAGTCAGCTAACACGTGATGAATTACAGCTCTGCATGCAAGGCCTCTATTGGCAAGGTAGATTTCAAGGCTGAGGATTGATGCCTGACTTTTTGTGCATTCTTGCTCTCTTGTCTATACAAAGATTGACCGTTGATGCTCAACTTCCCGTGTAGTTTGGCCAGCACTGCTCTTATTGGTGCCCTACCATACGCATATCCCCTCGGCTGTGCAAGTTTTGGTAGTCAATACCACATATTTCACGCACAATGGCCGACTATTCTGCTGTCCAGCCTGCCAACTTTGCGGTATATAAGTTTACCTCCTATTGACCAAGGCCTTGTACTTTGTACTGACAACCACTCGCCGCTAAGGGAACTGATGTGCCCTTTACGACACTTCTTTTTACTCCGCCGCCTCGAAAAAGCGAACCGGAGTCGTCGTCGACCGCAGAAAGTGAAGAAACCATCTCTTCTAATGAGGCAAGCGACTACTTGTCTCTCTTTCCAGCCTCATTTCGCACCGGCCTACACAGAGAAGGGATTAAGCCCGTCGACCAGGACAGCCTCGGCGACTTTCTGAAACAGGAATTCTGTCTGAAGCGTCTGCATGACATACACTCCAAGCTCTGGCGAGTCGGAGATAGGAGAGCGCCAAGGTCTCTGACCGCCCAGCTTCTACAGGGGCGAAGGATTGTGCTTGCCGAGAGCCTAGACATGCACATGGTCTGGGATAGTGGAAAGATTTATATCAAACCGTTGCCGCGCTACCTTTTGGAGCCTGCGATATGGACAAAGTATCTTCCCAAGAAGCAGCAGGGGCAGGCTTTTCTGGGAGTGGCCGCTAGTGCTCCGGTGGCGAATAGCAAACCGTCCGAGGCAGCCGATACGGGCGAGATACGCAAGGCTGCGCTGGGGCTGCTCTATAGCTATGCCTGCCTCATAGCCGACCGTACCGACTTTGAGCTCGCCCTTGAAGAAGGGCTTTTGCCCAAGTTTTTGGACCAGCCGAGCTGGCCAAGGTGGCGTGCGCTTGCAACGGAGATTTTGAGCTCACAGATTACTAGCGAGATGCACCCACGGTTCAAGCATGGCGAGCTGAGACTCGGCAGGCTGAACTGGATCTACCTTTTCCGAGATATTCCAAAGTTTAAGCTGTATTTTGATCCTTGGAATAGTTATACGGAATTTGTGTTTGGAAACATGGCCTGCATCACTGCCGTCACAGTCTACATGGTCGTCGTGCTGACGGCGATGCAGGTGGGCTTGGCAACGAACAAACTAAAGGACAACGCGTCGTTTCATGATGCCTCGTACGGATTTGCCGTCTTCTCCATATTGGCGCCCTTGATTGCCGTGCTACTCATTGTGGTGGCACTTCTGGTTGTTCTGGTCCCCAACTGGAAGAGCGCGCGGGCGGCAGTAGACACGGCCACGGATACGGCGTCGTCTCGCTCTCCGGCCGGAACCTTGGGAGAACAGAGAGTTGCAAAGGCAAACCAACCTGCAGCAGCGACTGTGACTGCACGTTGGCTAGACGGAAGAGACAGTGTCGCAGGATCTAGTCCTCGGAGTTCTGGCGGTGGAGGAAGACAGACAACGGGAAGAAAGTTTACCAATGGAGAAGATGGCCAAGTATGAAGAGACGGTTGCCATTATGGCTCAGACCAGAAATTCCAGAGCCCCTGCCAGTGTTTTGTTCGAGTGGTGAATCAGTCAAAAACAAAAAGTCTCATATGTCGCTATATATACCCGATCGAGGGATCCAGTTGTTTTGTAATCTGTATTTCTTCACTACTACGTACGAAATACATGTGAAGAATGCAACTACTCGCCTGTGCAATAATACGACAATATCAAACCTTTTACTTTTCGACTTATTTATTGAACCTCTGTTAGTCACGGCGTTGCTGCCTTGATCTAACTAGTAGCTAAGCTTCCCCAGGCCCAAGCCCGCCCACCATCTACAGCCGAGTAACCGAGGAACTGCAAGAAAACATGTTACAACACAACATTATTACCAAAAAGAATTCAGCAACCATGGCAGCATGATGCCGTTTTCCGTCATGTTATCGTGGCTACGCAAAACGTACACTTACCTCGCCAATTTGCAATGGACCGAGAGGGTCCAGCACGACTGCGTCTTTTGCGACCGTGCCAACTTTGCCAGCATCGTCTACGAGGTAACAAAACGAAATTTCGACCAGCCCTCATTTCTCACGGACTGGCCACGCTGGCACAAGCAATAAAGGAACGTGATGCTGACTCACTTTACATTCTTCCTAGGACGAAGAGATTATTGCCGTTGACAATATTTACCCCGCAGGGCAACATCACTGGCTTATCCTGCCAAAGCAGCACGTCCTCCGCGATATTGAGGGCTTGAAAAGACAGCACCTTTCACTCTGTATGGTTCACTGGCCCTATCCTCTCCTCGCTTGCTTTCTTTCTTTCCTCACCCCTTTGCTCTTTGTACCATTCGTTGCGACTGACTAAGACGCTGATTATGACGTCTAGTGCAAGCGATGGATCGCGTCAAGAAGCAGTTACTTGGGCAGATTACACTTGGCGCGTCGCGCCCCGCCGCCGCCGCCGTCGTCCACGCTGGATATCATCGAGGGCGGCGACGACTTGTAGGCGGGGTTTACTGGCCCGACATTGTGTCGATTCACCATCTTCATTTACACGTTATTGTCCAGCCGTATCCGTGGCTGTGCTTTTTCAAGTACCCGGGTTGGCTCCCTCTCATGTGGAAAGCAGACGCGACGGTCTTACAAGAGGTGCAGACGTCGCAGTAGAGAAGTGTTAATGCCACATATGTGGGAGTGTCAAGGGTACGGTAAGGTTTGGGGCTTTAGTGAGATGGCTGATCACAAGCACATACAAATATCATCATGATAAAAACAAATTCAGCTACACGACACATGAGAAACCCTAATCCTCCGTTGGTGCTGGCGGAGACACTGTTTTAACCGCTCTCCACTCACATCTACACCAGAGCTTGTGGGACCCTTTGCTAATTAGCTGCTGTCGCCTGGCAATGTGGCTCCTCAGACTGTCGAGCTCAAAGTCGTCGAGGGGCACTGTAAAGCGTCCTTGGGGCTGATCAATGACACAAACATTGTCGTACACGCACAAAGTGACCTGCTCCTTGAAACTGCGATTCAACAAACCCTCATATAGGCCTGTAATGAGCTTCACATTTACCGAGGCAGGTACAGCAGTCTCCGTCAGCTTCTCCGCGTTTGCGTGCGCTTCGACCAACTTGAGAATGACATTGACAAGGGCCGGTGCCTGGGCCATGGCGCTGGCAATCTGGCACACATCGTCTAGGACCCTCTTGTCGAGCACCTGCAGCAGCACAGCTGCCTTGGCATAACTTAGTTGACCCCCGAGGGCGGTGGCGGCCAGGTATCGCACCCACCATCCGTACTTCAAGTCGCGAAGCCGCCGCAGAAGCGAGTTTTGTGTCTTGTCGGAAAGCCGCGTCTGCCCAGCCAGGACTTCCGCGACCCCGTATTCAAACATCCCTCGCCTGCATGTCAAGGAGCACCGCCACGACGGCCGGGAGGATCGTGATTTCGCGTCGCTTATGGTGCGCAGAAGCACCTTCTCTTCGCTTCGTCCAAGCTTCATGCTGGCCTTGAAATAATGAACAGCCAAGAATGCTACCTCACTATCGTCGTTTCGCAGCAGGCTGAAGAGCTTCGCTGCTGTCAAGCAGTCAGAATCGCGATTCATAAAGGCGAAAAGAGCGTAGCATTGGATAATGTCATTGTCATGTTCGAGAAGTCTATGCAAATCCTCCATCGCAGTAGGCGACGAATGATCATAGTGTAATATCGCGGCTGCAGCTTCGCGAAGATTCCAACTTTGACTATCATCAGTGACCAATTGGCTGAGCGCAACAACTATTGGGCATGGGAGATCCATAAGGTACCCGAATGAATTAATTGCATGCAGCCGGTAATGCTCGGAATTTGACTTGTCGCTAAATGCCCGTTTCAACGTCGTGCTCGCTTTTTCGGACAGAGTCGTCTGGCAAGCAAGGATGCAGGCGATGCCATGGCGTAAATCAGGCACGCACTGGAACTTTTCGATCAGGATGTCTTGTATTGGTTCAGAAAGTTCTCGTCTTCCCGGTCCGTTCAAGATAAAAAAGGCGAAATCAGTGAGCCTTAAGTAATCAGCACATGCAATGGTCTCTGCCAATTCTGTCAGAATTGTATCAGAAAGCTTGTAACTCATCATCAGAGTGTCAACGGCAAGATCCTGCATGTCCGGATATGAATGCTTTTTAAGAATCTGTAGAAGAACTGATTGTGTCGTTTCAGATATCGTCGTGTCCCTGTCGACTAGAGCTCTCGAGGCCCAGTGCCTGACCGCCCTGACATTGTCTTCCAACAGCCCCAGTAGGATTTCCTCCGTTTCTGCTGAAAGGTCCACCTGACTCCCTAAAGTCAGGGCAGCGGCAATGACAAGGAATTGATCCTTGCTTTTAAGTGAAGCCATCAATTCCACCAGCATTCCCTTTACAAGATTGGGATAGCGACTTAAGATGCTTGCTGTATCAATTCGTAATGCTTCACTCTCCTGTTTGTCCTCAAGCAGCGCCTTCATTCTGCGCGCAGTCCTCATTGAAAGGCTTGCACGACTTTTTAGAAAGACTCCAGTGTTAATACGGTCCTCGTATGTACGGAACTTCCTGAACATCGCAAAGATCAACAACTCGATTCGCTCAGAAAGCTGCCGCTTACTATTGTGTACCTGCCACAGAAGCGCATCAACATAATCCGGTGAATCAAAACAATTGAATACAAAGGCTGTGTTCAAAATTGTGTACAGAGATCGCTCTGGAAACTCTGGTTCCGCTGCCAAGTGTGTAAATTCTCCTTGGTGTTCAAACCGCGCCCATTTCGACAATCTCATCTCTAACTTGGATCGAGTAAGCAGCTTTGTGCTTGCATCAACTTCAGCCAAGCAATGCATAGTCAGACGTTGGTGTGCTGGGCCCAGCAGATCAAATGGTTCCTGTTCCAGCGCAGCAAAAAACCGCCCAAGATGACTCTCGTGCTCTGCCGCAATTATGCCAGTGACCAAACGCCAAAACACATCATACTGAGCTGTGTACTTGTATCTCTGAAGAAACTTGACAGGGCACGTGGGGTGATGGTCCTCGGTTAGATCTCCCGCATCAAGAACATATTCAAGTTGCGAGCAGCGCACCCACTGTCGAGCGAAATACTGCGCTGCAAAGAATTCCTGAAAGGTTCGATGCAAAAAGTGATAGCCGCGGTTGGAGTGCTCTGGACCATCCGATGACCTCATAAACGATATTCTGCTCAAGGTTTCATCCAAAGATATATCCTTCGAAGGACTGAATCTTGCAGCGAGCTTGTTACGATCATCTTTCGTGAATTCCTCGAGGCTGCGAGACAGGCCACTGAATGCGAGATGTTCAAGAATGGTCTCTACTCTCTGAAATCTTGACTTGATTTCGACATCCAAAAGATTAGTAGAATGATCAAAGTCAAGCTTTTTGATGTCTTTGCTCCGCAGCTCCTGGGTGATGGCCATATAGATACCTGTCATGGTATTACTAATAGCTTTTCGACGAGGGCTGTCCCAGACGAGGCAAAGTGCATCCAAGAGTATGGGAGTTCGTACCAGGCCATGAAGGATCCAGCGCTCGTTGAGCCAAGTCTGAAACTCGTCGATTTCCGAGCACATGTTAGGATCAGCCTCGAGGTAGGCTACTACCTGATCCGGATGGAACCCCAATACTTCTGCTCTGAGATCCACATTGTCGAGCGCTGGATGGCTAACGTGGGATCGTGATGTGACGATGAGATTGGGCTGCCCCAGAAGCCTCGTGATAAAATCTTTCATGCCGCTCTGCTCGCTTTCGAGGACTTGGGATACCTCATCGAGTCCATCAAGCACGAATAGCGTTTTGCCGCACTTGGTGCTCCAATCTCGCTCTAACTCTTCGGCAAGCTCACGATGCTCGGGAAAAAACTCGTCTTGAAAGAGATTCAGGAGGCAGTATCCCGATTTCATTCTTCGGTCAGTTCGCGCAAGATGCCTCAGGGGTATCCACAGTATGCGATGAAACAGTTCTCGCCATGTCTCGTTATGCACAAAGTCATGGACCATCTTCTTGCACAAGGTAGATTTTCCCACCCCAGCACGGCCACGAATCATTATCCTGCGAGGCAAAATCACAGCACCGTCATTTACAATGCGTTGGCTGAATATTGTCTTTAAATCCAAGTCTCTTGACCTGTCTAGGTCCTCTACCTTGTCTCGAGACGCTAGACGTATGAATGGGGAGTCCGTTATAATTCGTCTTTTTGCGGCTGACTCTTGGCCAAAAGGTTTTTCCTGGCCAAAAGGTTTTTCCTGGCCAAAAGGTTTCTCCTGACCAAAAGGTTTCTGCTCGATGGTCAGGTTGATATAGCACTGGCTCAGATCTACACCGTTCCCTGAGAGTCGTGTGATTTTGAGCCTATCTGCGTTGTAGTGCTGATTATGGATCATTGAGTCGGCTAGCTGGAGCCGTGATGGGCAACGCAGTCGCGCTATTGCCTTGGTCAGGTCGACGAAATAACTATCCTGTACGCCGGAACATTTATTCAGATTTGAGTGATCGGTATTGACGAGCCATTTCTCAAAGGCGTCTGCGTGGACAATGGCTGAGTCACGCGAAACCAACTGCAACAAGTCAGCCAATGGCCAGTGTTTTTGACCTGAAGCACTCACAGTCTTACTAGTGCCAGGAACTGGCTTGCTCTCGTAGAATGCTGCAATTCGGATTTTGTGGTCCGTTTCCTTTACCTTACTTCTCAATTTGTCGAAACTGTCGGCGAGGTTGCTAAGGTCGCAGTTATGCTCGGTCAGATGCTTGATCAATGTATCATCTACCAAACCGAAACGCTTCGGCACTGGAGCCAGGAGAGCGGCGGCTCTCACCAGTCGTGCGCCCTGATGAGGGGTACCGAGAAATATGATGCCCACAGTATCGCTAATGATGCTTTTGGACGGATCCGCGCATAGGGCCTCGCAATAGTTAGCGTACAAGATGAGTTCTTGCATTCGAATTGCTGTACCTCTTTGATGATGATTCCTCCTAGACTGTGGCCTATAAATATAACGGGGAGGCGCTAGAAGAGCGTTAGCCATTTTTCCTGAGAAGGTGCTGCTGCCCATTACGCTTGACAATCGCTTTGCCTTGATTTTTCCCTGCAAGCATATTCCAATCTGTCGTGGCGTCTTGATGATGGGCTTACGGAACCAAGCAGTGTTATCGACATAACATAGGATTCTAGCCGTCGGGAAGGCTTGTTTCAACAGTAGAAGGAGGTGGACCTTTTGGTCCTTGTCATTGTCTTTAGACTTGGACTTGGTGGCATCACGACCCTCAAGAGGCTCTCCGGGGGACACCTCGACTTTCATGGTCCATGTGAAACAAGGGTCTGCTCCCAAACCAGGAACAGCAATGATTCTAGGCCACATTAGCCAATTATATAGATGGATAGGTAGTGGACACATGCTCGAATGATGGCTCGGACCCGCCGTTGGCGACGACTTTGAGAGACGGCACGCGCACGTCGAGAGACGGCCCAAGCCCCCTGCCGGAGGTTTGCAGGCCGTCGAAGTAGTCCTCTTCTTCGAGAGAACTTTTCGGGTCCAATGGGTATTGTTTATCGAATTGGCGGTTCATTTTCGGAGATTGCGAGTTTGACTGAACATGTCTGATGCGTACGGATAAAGCCGACCAGAGAGGCCAGGGAGCGACAAGTCTCGAGGCGGCGGGCGGGCAGTTCATCAGGTCATGGTGTTGGCAGGCACTGCTCTCTTTTTGATCCGCCACACATGGCCGGTGGGCCCAGAGCTGCAAGCGCTCACATTTTCACAGGCTCCGAGCCGTTGCTGAAACGCAGGTTATATCATTTAAGTGACTATAGAGTGTCAAGTGACTCTGTGCATCAGACGAATATGCACGTCTAGGAGCCACAGCGCTTCCCATCACGGCGATGTGTCTGCCGTGGTATGCCCGAGCAGTGCAAGCTGGGAGTAGTCACAGGTGATGAATAGTATCTGTTGATCTCTCAAGGGGCTGCGATGCGTACCGTCACAGCGTATTGCTCGACTGATTTTATAGAGAGGCTGCGAGGTAGTTGCAAATGGGAAGAGTAAAAGACGGAGCTAGCATACCACCCAAGGCTTTAAAAGTGGACGCCACTAAAGTATAGGTCCTATGACAAGGCTGCACTCCGCTACCAGGGCCGATATAGCTATCTTATTCTTTAGAAAATTATAGTACTTTAATCTTAATCTAGTTCATGATGATAATTAAGTACCTGTGGATCTGCTCCACGTATGATTGTCAGAACCCCTGTAAGTGACCTCAAAGCTCCTACCCGACAGTCAAAGGGATAGCGACGTCAAGTTTCGTCTCAGATAGAAGTCTTGTCCCTAGTTATTGTATAGTTTTCGCGAATCAGAAAAACGCTTGTATCCGGATTATTAAGTGACGGTAGATCAATCTCGATATCCTGAAAGCTATAGCGGCGATTACAGCATCGCCTCAGGGGCATGTTATCATTGGCTGGCCACCAGCCATAAGGGGGCATGTTAGATATAACCGCCTTCTCCCTACCAACAAACTCACAGCCTTTCGGGAATGGTCATCCAATAATAATTCGGATTCGATCAGCTCCTGCAATATCTATGGACTTTTCTAAAACCTTTTTTCCTTCGCTTTTGGCCCCAAATTGCCATAGCGTCGCTGACTTCGAACATGGGAACTGCACGACCAAACTCCCCCAGCAGCTCCGTTTGCCCCCCAAACTTGATCGCGACAAATATATTGCATCACTCAAGCACACCGCCGTCGCAGCTCTTGCTTCGCTATACAACAATGGCAAGGACTGTCGAGTGTTTAATCGTCTCAACGGGAGCTTCAACGTGTGTTTTTTCGTCGAGTTCACGCAATGCGGGACTCGTTGGGCTGTCCGCGTTCCCATCGAGCCCAGGCTGCACAAGCCATGGGAGAAGCTTCAAAGCGAGGCCGCAACACTCGAGTAACTAACCAATATCTTCTTCCGGTTGCAGGTATAATTAGTAACCGTGGTGCAGATATGTTTACGCCAATACGAAAATCCCAGTCCCGGCGCTCCACGCTGTTGGAAACGATGCGGTATTGACCGACGATGAAACATCGCGCCAAATGTTCCTTATTTCCGACCTCGTCCCTGGTAGTCCTCTTACCGACGATCGCTTGGAGCGGCTGGCGGAAGCTGATGATGCCACTCAACGTCGCTTTTTCCTGCAATTGATCGGTTACCTCCAAGAGCTGCGCGACCTTGAATTTCCAGCAATCGGCTCTTTGATGCCTACCACAGATGATAAGCCCGCAGTGGGTAATATTCTCTCATTCTCAGCGGACAAGTATCAGCTTGAGCAGCCGCCTTGTACATCTGCCAAGGAGTATATGAGCTTACAATACGATGTATTGGTTCGTCATGTCGCCGAACCTGCGCCAGACTTTTCAGTAGCCGACTGCCGTTATGAGCTCTTCGCGCTCCATACCTTGCGGGAGCCAATTCGAGAGTTTTTTCAGTCGCACAGGGAATCTGGCCCCTTTGTTTTGCACCACCCCGACTTACAACCATGCAACATTTTGGTTGACGAGGAGCTACGCATCACAGGAATCATTGATTGGGAATTCGCTCACACTATTCCGGCGCAACTCTTCACACCACCCTTGTGGGTGATATATCCTAAGCAAAACTTTCGACAGCTGAGCCTTACATTTGTCAAGACACTGTTCAGTCAACCGAGGCATGAGAGACTATGTCGTCAGTGGTATAATGGAAGCAAGTTTAACCTTGACTTCTTCTTTGCCAGGCTAATACGTCATCCGGGAGACTTGAATGAAGCATTCATAGAATACTTGCGAAAGCACTTGAACGCTGACTCGGATCAGGCAGAGTCTGAGTTCTTTGAACGGCATCCTGAGGTGGCAGTTGAAGCAGAGCAGAAGGCTTTACAGAACGCGCAATGGAAACTGTATCCAAAAGAATCTGAGGCGCATAGATAGCCTCTTCGTTCTCTTTAGTGAGATTCTCCACGTCCGAGAGCCTGATCTTGTCGGGGCCGGGGTGCCACATTGCTTTGAGCACACTGCTTGCTCCTAGCTCACAGTAGAGCGTTGCCAGAACAGATAGGTGGCCATTTCGGGCACTTACATGCCACCGAGTATCGCCAATCTGATTTGCCATAAAATCCGTCTTCGGGGCCTTCCTGAACAGCTACTTGGCCGCTTCGGCATGGCCATTTGCACATGCACGACCAAGGAGCGTGTCAGCACTGACAAGGCTGCTGAAGATGGCGAATTTGGAGAGGAACTCCGCTTCGAGAGAACGCAGTTCAAGTCCCCTGAACTGGCGGCTCTTGCTGCTACTTCCCTTAGCCAAGAACCCAACGCGTACTCAAATCTCTCCTGGGGGATCCGCTTGGCCGCACTTAGACAACGTGTGAAGCCTGTGTATTTACGTATGACTCTCCAGAATCGAAGTGCTACATGATTTCTCAATGATTCTGGCCAGTGGTCAATGGCGTCAAAAATGAAGTCGTCTGTGGCAGGATCGAGCCCTGCCCCCAGAGTGGTGTAGCCCTCGGTGCTGCAGTAGAGGGGATATCGAGGCCGGCTTGGTGACCTGTTCGTGCGGGCTACTGGATCCGGTGCTGTTCAAGTATCTGTACAGGTTTTCGGCGCCGTTCGTCAGGTTCAATTCCCGCGACCGCAGATATAGATCTGCTCTTGCTTGAACCCACAGACGCAAAAACATCATCAAAAGTTTCTCGAAATAAAACGGAAGGCAAATTCATTTTTTTTTTCCTTTTCTACATTATGGTTCTTAGCTTGATTGCTCTTTTTTTTCTCATCGTAGGGACTGTTTAGATCTGCCAGGTGGTGTGTAGAGGCCCGGCTCAGCTCCAAGTAAGCGTTGCGCGCGGCTGTATTAGCATACTTGTTGAATCAAACGTTGGGCTATTAATGTTAAGTTGGTTCTCTAGTAAAAGATCTATTCGCATGACTTTATTGTGTCCTGTCAGAAGATTATCAGTTGGTAAAGTACTGGGAATACTCATTTCTCATGGTACTGATTTGTACAAAGTACTATTTAAAATGGCCTTCAAAGACAAGCCGTACTTGCCGTGTTTTTACACCTCGACAGCGTTGCCATCTCAAAGTACGGATAGACGGACCGAAAATATGCCATGAGACATTCCCATGCCCAAGACATTGGCCCGGGAGAATGATATAGAGTTCACTGTGAGGAGTAGAATGAGGGTCTCGCGGTGACATCACAACGATGCCCGACGGCACAGCATGCCGTGCACGGCAACATTGCCTAGCAACTGGAAAATTGGCTTAGCTGAAGTGAGACCCTCTTGATAACTGCTTTTGCGGGACGGCATCGCTGTATTGATTTTCGGTCCGATCGCGCAGCGACAGCCCAAGGATAGCAAAGGTGCTGGATTCAATATGTATAACTGGCAAGTTACAGTCTTGTATCCTCGGAAACTTGGCAATACAATTCTTCCTCCCATCTTCCCGGGCTGAGCGTGCGTTTTCACTAGTCGTCACCACTGTAATTGATAGACCCGGTATTTCCGAAACACCTGAGTATTTGGGCAGAGATCAGCAAGTTGTTTTGCTACCCAGGTGACGGATTGAGGCAGAAGGAAAACCCGATATAATCTTGCCAATCTATATATAAAGGGAGCTTCGGCCGAGATCTCGTACATTTGCAAACATACTAAACTTCATTTCTCTACAATCTATACTTTCCTATCTCGACTAGGTTCTCAAAGTGAAGCTGCGCGGACAAAACGCAGCCATGGCAAACTCTCTCAGGAACGCGGAGGAATTTAATCAGATTCAGGGCGTCGTGGATCGTCTCGTGAAGGACGCCAATGCAAAAGTAACATTCATTGTCGATAATAAGGGGGAGCTTTGTGCCGCAAGCGGAGATGTTGACAATCTGGACACCACATCTCTGGCAAGCCTCACTGCAGACAACAACGTCCCGGCGGGCGGATATGCGAAGCTTCTCAAAGAAAACGAATTTGCGACAAAGTTCTCCGAGGGCGAAAGAAGCAACGTTCACATTCAACTTGTTGGGAATCGCGTTGTCCTAGTCGTGCTGTTTGACAGCAAATCGAGCCTGGGCCTGGTCCGACTACGTGTTCGCAAGGCAAGCGAGGAGCTTACTCATATCCTCGAGGCTCTTGTCAAAAGGACAGGAACTGATGCGGATCCCGTATTTGCAGAAATCACTGATGAAGACATTGGTAATCTGTTCAAGGAGTAGATTGTGGGGACACAAGCAGAAGCATATCGGCTACTGTGAAATGTCAAGGCTTCACGATAGGATCCAGAATCTCCTGATCTACGAAAATCAGTGGTGTACTACTTTTAGAAATGCTAGAGATTTTTCTTTCTGTGTAGCCACATGAGATTACTTCGTAAACAAACAAGTAGTATTTTATCACAACTTGTGAGATATTCTCGGGATGTTCTCAGTCGATATTTAGCGCCTGGATGATCAACAGACTTCCTGCATGTTGTCCTTGTCAACTGGCAATGTAACCACAGTACACCACTAGAGTCTAGAGGGGCTTGAGGGGTTCTTGAAAACAAGTTTATAGCTGAGTGACCGGCTGCATGAGCTAAAGAGGGCACGCCAGTCATATCTTTTTGTTAGCCGCCGACAATACAGCCTTCCTGCAGGCTCGTGCGGCTCTGATGCAATATTGCTGTCGTGGTGGGCTCGCCGCTGTAAGCAGACCTTGCGAGGACGCGATATGTGACCATGCATTTCAAGGATGGGCGTCCATCTTTTCTTGGGAGAGTACGTAGAATCACGACAATTTTGACAGCCGCAGTTTATCAACGTAAGGTCATGCCAACTAATCGGCATACGAGCACATGGCAGCTGACAGTTCCCGCCTCCTGGATTCAAGCCCCCCCATCGCTCCATCGCAGGCTGGAAGCGAAATGCAGCGCATGCATTTGCATTTGCCAACACATCATAATAATATATATTTGAGCAAATCCAAAATCCACAGTCAGTCTTCCGAGGGTCCACTGTGACTGCGCTGTCAAGTCGCTTCGTGTCGACATATCAGTACAGCAACAATGTGCATCGCTAGCGTGCGCGCGGGCGAAAAGGTCTTGCTCCTCGCAGCAAATACAACCACCACATTCATGTTTTGGGGGCATACACAGCGTTTCATTCAATGCTTCCAGTAGCGAGAACCTGAAATCGTAATTACACGGGTAACGGCCCGGTCCCCGACTTCCCTCGTACATCAATCAGAGCAGCCCACATATGGCCAGGACAACAGCATGCGACCCATCCTCTGCATTCACGTCGCCCACGTATCCGATCCTCCCAGCTCCGACTTTGGCCAGCGCCACAGCAGTCTCACCAGGAACGTGAGCGCTTTCTGGCGCAAACACTCGAGACTCCAGAACCGAGTTGTCGTCGGTCCTGTATAGCATATCCTCCGCCGCGACATTGCTTACAAACAGAGCTTTCTGACTGTAGTTCTGAGGCAACTTCTGGATGTTGACCCCCACGGCCGCTGCTGCCGCTTTGTTGATCGTCAGAGTCGTGCGCTGATATGTCCCCCTAGCCCAGGGCAAGCCTGCGCGGGTAAAGAAGGGCTTGATATTGTCTGGTAGCACGAAGCTCGAGAAGAAGCCCATGATGACAACTGTGCCCCCGCCCGCGACATAGTTCAAGACCGCAGTCCAAACCGCGGCATTCTCGGGGAGAGTCAAGGCCTGATCGGTAATCAGAACCGTCGAGGGTGGAGGGCGCTGGGACAAGAGTCGCAGCGCAGATGTAGCATCCTCAGTCTGCTGGAACTCTGTCTTGGACTTGATAACCGTCAGGAGCGGGGCATACATTTCATCAAACCGAGATTGGTTCTCAATGGAAATGGCAAGGACTGGTGCCATTTTTGTAGCCATGATGTATCAAGATAGCCTTTGAGTGAATTGATGGTCAATGTTTTGGTAGGTCCAGCCAGGTGCTGTTCATGGCAGCTGTAGAAGTGGCGTGTCCATTTATGTTGTCAGTGAATGCATCCTGTCGTACTGAGTAGTAAAAATGCGGATCCACAGCTTCATTGATGTGAATTAGGCCCTATAATAAATTATTATCAAATATAGGTACGTTCATATATCCCGTATTGGTATTACTTCGTAGAGGTGCACCGCCACGTACGCGCCACAACAGCCACACATAGCGGGGAGCACCACCATCTCTCCATCACAGCAAAACTTTTCGATGGCGGGGCAAAAAGTATCAACGGATAAGACGATAAGAGTTGGACCACCAAAATTTCAGCAGTCAGTCTTCTTGCGATCACTTGCACTTAACAGTGATTTTGCATAAATTTCAGCATGTCGAAGCGTGCGGCCGAGATTGGGCACGACGGCACCCCTCTGAAGGGGGGCGACCGTCCTGAGAAAATGGACATTGACGACAAGGAAATGGGCGACTTTGAAGACGAGTACGAGGACGAATTTGAGAGCGAAGACGAAATTATCGAGGCTGGCGTAGACGGCCGCCCCGATGCTGAGCATGAAGCCGAAGAAGGTACGATTATCCCTTATTCTTCTCTGGATCAGTTGCTAATTCTCGCAGCCGCTGCCATGGACGTCGACCAGGGCACCTTTATCGTTGGCCGGCACAAGCTCGAGCCCGGCCAGGTGCTGACGCCGGACCCGACGACGTACGAAATGCTGCACAATCTGACGACGCCGTGGCCGTGCCTGTCGTTTGACATTGTCAGGGACGGACTGGGCGACAACCGCAAGGCGTATCCGGCCACCATGTACACGGTGACGGGCACGCAGGCCGACTACAAAAAGGTCAACGACAACCAGCTCATGGTGATTAAATTTTCCGGTCTGTCGAGGATGAACAAGGACGGCGACGGCGAGTCCGACTCTGACGACGACGACGAGGACACCGAACCGATCCTCGAGTCCAAGAGCATCCCGCTGACGTCAACGACCAACCGCATCCGCACCCACCAGGTGCCCTCGTCGGAGCCCGGCCGCGCGCCGACGACACTGGCGGCCACCATGACCGAGTCGACCAACGTCTTCATCCACGACGTGACGCCGCACCTGGCGTCGTTTGACACGCCGGGGACCGTCATCAGCGCCGCGCAGAACAAGCCTGTGTCGACGATTCGCGCGCACAAGTCCGAGGGTTACGCGCTCGACTGGTCGCCGCACCACCCCAACGGCAAGCTACTAACGGGCGACAACGACGGCCTCATCTACCAAACGACGCGCACCGACGGCGGCGGCTGGGTCACGGACAGCCGGCCGTTTGCAGGCCACACGTCGAGCGTCGAGGACCTGCAGTGGTCGCCGTCGGAGCAGTCGGTCTTTGCGTCGTGCTCAGCCGACGGCAGCGTGCGCATCTGGGACATCCGATCGAAATCGCGCAGCCCCGCGCTGACGGTGCAGGTCTCGAATTACGACGTCAATGTCATCTCGTGGTCGCGGCAGACGTCGCACCTGCTCAGCACGGGCGCCGACGACGGCACCTGGGGCGTGTGGGATCTGCGCCAGTGGAAGACGACGGGCACGGATAAACCGCAGCCGCTGGCCAGCTTTGATTTCCACAAGGAGCAGGTGACGAGCGTGGAGTGGCACCCGACGGACGATTCCATCATGGCCGTGGCGGCGGCGGACAACACGGTGACGCTGTGGGATCTGGCGGTGGAGCTGGATGATGAGGAGAGCAAGGATACCGCCGGCGTCAAGGATGTGCCGCCGCAGCTGCTGTTTGTGCACTATCTCAAGGGTGTCAAGGAGCTGCACTGGCATCCGCAGATTCCGGGTAGTCTGGTGGCCACGGGTGAGGAGTTTTCCATTTTCCGCACTATTAGCGTTTGATCAAGACATGGCGATAGAAAAAAGGTGTGGTGAAGACGGCGAGGGTAGAGAGAGCCTTCTTGTATATACCAGGATCAAGACCTTCATGTAGGGAAGATGTAACGAAGCAATGATGGAATTGACATTTGCAAGTCGGCACGTGCATGTATCGATATGTACTGCTATTGATAATGTACGAGAAAAGGCTAGAACAAAATTATAAACCAAAAAAGAAAAATTACTTGACTTCCTTTTCATACTCTGGAGAGTCAGTATTGGAATCCTGCGGCGCCACGCCATCCGTGGCGCCGACTGAATCGCTCCGCAGTACAGGCGGGCCCGTAAAATTGTGTCGCGCATGCACCAGATACCAGAGGCCGGCAATCGCGGCAAAGCCCGCAAACACGACTGAGGCGTAGTTCATGGTATCGGCTTGCACAGGCAGAGCGCTGGGCATGGAAAAGATGACAATGGCAAAGAAGATCCAGACGGCGCAGACGCCGTTGAGGACGACGCCCCAGCGGCCGAGCGAGTAGGGCGAGTCCTTGACGGCGACGCGGCCCTGGGCGAGGTTGACGATGACGGGGACGGCGTAGGAGGCCGAGAGGCAGATGGTGCCGACGCCGGTGAAGGAGTTGAAGGCGGTGGGGGAGCCAAAGTAGATGCAGCCGAGGAGGGAGATGACGGCGGTGGAGAGGGCGAGGGACCAGATGGGCATGTCGAGGCGGGAGTGGACGCGACGCCAGAGCTTGTAGCCGGGAATGGCGCCATCGCGAGCAAAGGCGTAGGTGCAGCGGGAGGCCGCGGTGAGGGAACCGATACCGGCGAACATGAGGATGCCGAGGATGAGGAAAAGGAGGCCGAAGCCGCCGCCGGCGGAGCCCGTGGCGTGCTTAAAGATGATGCCGATGGGCTGGCCGGCGGCCTTTTCGGTGGCCTCTTTAAGGAGCGCGCTGACTTCGGGGATGACGAAGAGGAGCGGAACGAGGTAGAATAGGCCGGTGACGCCGGCGGCGGCGACGGAGAGGACGATGGCCTTGGGAACCTCGCGCTCAGGATTTTGCACTTCTTCACACATGGAGGCGACCATGCCGTAGCCAGTGAGGACGTAGGCGGCTGATTTATATTAGTGCAAGTGATGATTGGGAGGGGCCTTGTGTAGACGTACGCTGGAGGAGGCCGACAAAAAAGGACCAACCGGCGGGCCAGCCGCTCTCGGAGCTGTCGTAGTGCGCAAAGACGAAGCGTCCAGAGTTGCGCGTGTCTGCCATGGAGAGCAGCGTGACGAGAATGATGATGACGCTGGCGCCGGTCCAGTAGATGCAGACCTTGTTGATGACGTCGAGGTACCTGGAGCCAAAGGCATTGATGGCGGCACAGACGAGCATGAGGGCCCAAAAGACGAGCACGGTGTGCCAGGACTTTGTGACGTAATTCTCGTTAAACATGTAAATGGCGGAGATGATGAGCTGGGCGCCGCCAAAGTTGATGGAGAGGGTAATGGTCCAGTTGCCGACGAGCGTGAGCCAGCCGTCGACGAAGCTGACGAGGGGCGCCCAGCGGCGGCTGGCGAGCATGGCGCTCCAGTAGTAGACGCCGCCGGCGGTCGGGTAGACGGCGCAAATCTCGGCGAGGGAGGCGGCGATGCAGAGGGAGATGGCGGAGACGAAGCACCAGCCGTAGAGGGCGGTGACGGACTGGCCGTTGACGAGCGAGTAGGACATTGTGGTGGACAGGCCGTAGGGGACGGCCATGATGGCGAATGAGAGGCCGAGGACGGACATCATCTTTAGATTGCGCGGGAGCTCGCTCTTGTAGCCGAGGCTGGCGAGCGCAATGTCGGCCTGCTGGGCCGAGGCGCGCCGGTCCTCCATGATGTTTGACGCGGTGGGTTGGTTGTGACTCAGCGCGGTGGTAATAAGTTGACGTTGGTGGTGGTGATGGTTGTTGGGGGTCGGTTCATTCGTTTTCTCGCGGCAACGTCGCCGACGCAATTATCGCAGCAGCGAAGTTTATATTAGAGAAGATGAATAAAAAGTAAAGCAAAGAATGGGAAAATAGAAGAAGAAAAAACAGAATGTAAAAAAAGGCAAGCAATGGATAACGGCACGGGCGTGAGCGAAAGGGCGCGCCGCGATAAATAAGAAAATGGAGTTGGGGTCGAGTCGGAGGAAGGGAAAAGTGGCATCTGCCCGCTACGAATACAGTGGAGCGGACCGCCAAAGAAGACCATATTTAGTGGGGTTCGAGGCCTGAAAGCGTTGGCGTAGATAAACGGTAAATGGGCGCAGAGCGTGCTGTAAACCCCTACAAGCCTCGGGGCAAGTGGATAAAAAGTGATTCATCCACCATTTTACCTTGACTTTTATTCGCTGCCCATTGCCCATAATAAGAGCGTGCATTAATCCATCTCGGAAATCAATCGGTATTTTCGGCGGTTCTATAACAACAACATGTTCTAGTCATGCTGCAAAGTACACTCAGGGAACGAAAGCGGCACGGATAGAAAAAGACGTTGAGCAATGACTAGGCAGGTAGGTAACTTACATAAGCTGCGCCGTCGGTAACTTACTTATTAGCGCTTGCAACGACTCAGGGCCAACGCCGATAAAAAAAATGGAGGGCACCTTGATAAATTGATAACGCATGCCTGCTATCGGGAGAGCGCTGTCGCGTGGCGTCTTGCTCATTTCAGCCAGATACGACTCCAACCATTTTCCCCTCACTGATCAATAAAGAACCATGCCTATGCATCCTCCGCGTCCCGCATCATCATCGCAGCTCCCCCGTGGGGATGCTCCGCCAAATCTCCCAGGTTGCTTGCCCATCTCCCTGCCCAAATGCGATAGCTACGCATTAGTCTGTTGAACCAGCAAATCAAGCGACGATAAAAAATCCAAGCACAATCAGGTGCTATCGCTCTGCCCCCTCCGGACCGCGCACCCAGCCTCCCAGCCACACAGCCATCGCGGCTCGTAACCGCGCTGCGCCGTCAGCACACCAGCAATCAAGGCTCTCCCTTGCCCCCTTCATGAATTATCTAGCTATCACCGGCCTGGTCGGCCCCAGATTAGCATCAACGTTCCCCAGGATCGACACTTGGTCACCTGCCGCGGTGTCCTTGCTTTCATTGCGTCGATGCGCGCACCGGCCGACGCGTTCATTTCACTGCAGTCCCTCACTGCTTATGCCATTGACCACTAGTAACGCAGTCTGCATCTTCGAATCCGACTCCAACAGAACTAGTGCGGCCTGCCGGGTGACACCCCATCTCTGCCAAAAAATATGACTTTCCTAATGCGTACAGACAAGACAGCGCAGACGATTCATTATCTATCAGACTTGTCCATTTGTTTCGTCAAATATCGATTTTTCGCCATTTGCGTCTCTTCCTCGCCCCTTTTCCTGGCTCCGCGTTCCTTCCACATGACCATGTCGCGCTACCCTATTCTCATCCCCAACAGATCAGACGACGCTCTCCGCTTGTATTCTGACCTCGTTGTGTTTGTTGCAATTCACGAAAAATCGTCAAACTAACCATCGCCGTTCCGGAACCGATGACGGTGAACATCGCAGAAACCCAATCCCCCTTGTTCCCCTGCAATGGTGGTGGTTTGACGATGGGGTCACGGCTCTTTCCGGACCCATGACCCCCCTCACATCAGCTTGCTTGACCTGTTCCATCTCTGGCTTTCGCAACCTCATCAATTGTGGCATACCTGAGAAAAGCGCGGGCAAATCTACCCGGCTCATCACAAATGTCGAAAAGCCGCGAGCTGCACTACTAACAAACGCCGACGGCATGAACTACAGGATGTTTGTTTTACGCGGAAAGGTAATCAAAGCCTACTCTTAATACAGTAGAATTTACTTTTTCGAATCACTTGCTAATCTTCTACCACCCGTTATAAAAAATGAAATGAAACTGTAATAAAGTTGGATCCTATGCTAGGTGTCCAAATGGCAAACCAAGAGACACTAACGTTGATCTAAGAAAGTAACAAATATGCTGTAGAGCAAGTCCGTATTCGCCCAATGGCTAAAATTATGCCTTCTGCTGTATCTATCTATTCCCAGCTGCGTATGAAGCCTACGACTTCCATGCTCGACCGTCAAACGATTGATACCGCGCTTGTGATTCACCACTAGCAACTCTCCTGTCGTGGCTAGACGCGGTACTCGACGCACTCGGCGATAGCATCAAAGCTCGTGGCATCTTGGTTTTCAGAGGCACACTGCGTAACAAGAAACTTGCAAGCGGACCCGTGCAGGCCAAGCTTGTTGTTGGTACAGTACTCGGCCTGCTTCTGTCGGAAATCGTCGCCCTTGCTCACTTGCGTGTTGGCACCGGACTGAGCCGTCTTTCGGGAGTCGATGCAAGCTTTGGGGCTATCAAAGGGCTCGCCGTCCTTTTTGTAGCTCTTTTTGTTGCACCATTCAATGGTACCGATACACGCTTCTGATGTCTTCTTCCCAAAGTCATCATAATAATAGGCATTCGCTTCGCACGCAAGATAACGCTGCTTGCCTGAGAGAGACTCCTTGAAGGCAGGCGTTTCTCGCGAGCGGAAACAATCCTGAACGCTATCGAAGGGCTCGCCCTCGAAATTGTACTTTTTTTTCATACAGTATTCTCGAGTCCCGAGACATACTTCCGAAGTGGGATAGTTATGTCCGGCGAAGCACTTTTCATCGTAGAAGGCTTGATCAGGAGCCTCGACGTATGGCTTCTTATTCTGACGAGTCTCGATAGGACCGGCCACGGAGGCGGCAGCAAAGGCGGACACGAGGGCGACAGAGTACTTCATTGTGCTGATAATGCGGCTGTTCTGTGGCTCTTTCAAGATGAAGAAAATGATGGGGGTGAAGACTGTGTGGTGGTGGATTGCTGACGGTTGTGCTGTGGTCAAGATGCTGCTTCGTTCTCTACTTGATCGAGAAGACCAGACCTCTTTATACTCTGTTTAGAGTGAGAAGAGTATACACGACTTATTACTTAGATCGTATTATGCAAATGTTTCGCATAATTTTATCTTAATTTCACCATTTCAAGAATTCCTGCAGTAACTTGACCCCTGCCTATAAAGTATATTTCGTGATATAATGCCGAGTAGGGTACTTGAAAAAAAAAATTACTGAACAATGTTAATTGCTGTACCTTACTCAAACAAGTCCGAGGACTGAGCAGCAGCAAACTGCCGTGTCTTTTCGGATAGCGGCAGCGTAGACATGAACAGCCGCGACCTTCTCGCAGAGTCAAGAAAAGGAACAGCCATTCGCGAGAGTGCGTGTGAATGTCCAAGTTGCGTCAATGATTGCTGCCTGTGTAGAGGACAGCTCGCAAGATTGGCTTGTCTCTCAATAACAATGAGGTGGCGATACAGACTACAGCTGCAAAGGCGGGATCGCGAGTCCGCTGCCGACGCATAAGTCACAGCTTATACCGAGTCAGCGCAGCGCGCTTAATGGGACCGGCATTGGAGGAGGCTACTATCTGCCAAGCTTGATATGTATGTCCTGGTGGGTAGAGAAAAGTAAGGGCTAGGGGAGTGGCGCTCCCGATTAGAGATCGAACTACATGGGCTGATCTCATGAAAAAGGCCAAAGTGTAATTAGCTGTTACCCGTACTCTAATAGTACACGAGCACCCAGCCACTGCTTCTTTTTGCAGTGTTCCCGAATCTATTTCTGTTACATACAAATCCACGATAGACGTCCGCCAAGTAGTGTGAGAAACTGCTGGGTTGTGGTATGAGGCGACGTGTGAGGATCAAGAAGAGTTGGCAAGAGCACATTTATTTCATGGTCTCCCTTATAATGTCCACATCTGAGCCTCGATAATAGCCCCATCTCTTCAATTATAGAATAAAAAGAACGCGATCGTGGCGCTTTAAACGAGTTTTTACTTTATAGCGACGCTTATAGAGGTTTTCATGCTTTATATCCGAGTGGACTCGGAACGAGTGAAATCATATTTCCCAAACTAGTTTGGAGTCGCTTTGCCTCGGGCTATAGATATCCTGAATGAATTTTTAGTAGTATTAAGAAAACAGGAAAACACTACTAGTTGAATACAGAAGTGAGACCGCGGTTTCTATAGTAAGAACGGAGTGGCGGCATCGCCGATAGTGGGTAGATGGCCTTTGCATACCCAGAAATATGTCGACTTAACTCTTTGCAACTTCAAAGCCCTGCATTACTGCGATGCACACGCTTCGCATCGTCATCACTGAATTTTATGAGAGACCAATCGTAAATTTTCTGTGGAAATAGTTGGCAAGAATGTGCGTTAATATTGTGAAAAGGGGTCGACAGTCCGTTCGGGAATGCTAGGCTGAAGGGGTAATAGAGAAAGCAGCCTTACCGCTTGTAGCTTCGCTGGGCGAGGTGGTCCGCTCAGATCAGGCACGAAGCTCTTCTTATTGCACATATATGTGGTCGCAGAGAATCTCAAGCCAATTAATGCCCTCCTCCATAGCTCAGCAATTAGTTCAGTACTATTAACACTGAGTGGCACTACACTGCTCGAAGAAATGTGGTACGGAGTGGGTGAAAGGGCCAGAGGTTCATAAGTTAACTGTTTAATTAAATCTCGTTCAGTGTTATCATAGGACCAAGATCAGAATATATAATCAATCGCTATATGGGAAATCTGCTCGTGTATATTTACAAGTCGCTAAATGTCATCAATCATTTCCTCGCCGGCTAAAGGTCAATCAAATCAGCCTATACTGAGCTCGAGCCCGAGTATTTATCGCTCTTAAGGCTGACATCGGCTCGCCAATGCTTAAAGTCCTTTGATTTGAGGTTGAGGTCAAACATGCGATCAATCTCGGACGCGGTGCGGCCCTTCATCTCGGGCACGTACAGCCAAGTGATGACAAGGCTGATGAAACAAAAAGCGGCAAAGACGTAACCAACCATGGCGCGCAGGTCACCGGCATCGGGATTGTAGATATAGGGAAGGCCAAGGCCAAAGCCGGCGCTGAAAGCGCTAGAAAACAGCCAGCCGGCACCTTGGGCCTTAGCACGTAGGTGCAGCGTCGAGACTTCGGAGCCAACGGCGTACGTAGCAGGCCAGACGGTCAGACCGGCGCATGCAGTGACAAGAATTAGAATAGCAGAGCAAAACCAGGCGACGGCCATGTTGCGGGCGATGCTGCCAGCAATTCCCATGCTGAGCCAGAGAATACCGCAGCCGGTGAGGCCAACGAGAGAGAGGGTGCGGTGGCCGAAGCGGCCAATGGACCACATGCTGACAAGGTTGGCAATGCAGCCGGTGAGGACACCAGCAATGAGCAGGACCAAGCTCACCTTGGCTTCGATGCCCACAACTTGGCCAAAGTAACTAGCCTGTGACAGGAGGCTGAGGCCAAACATTTGAGGGAGCACGCTGGTGAAAAGGACAACCATGGTTCGACGCAGCTGAATCTTGGAAAAGCAAGCGGTCAGGGTGGCGGGCGTCTGGCGGTTTTCGTGCTCAATATCGCGCTGCATAATGGCAAGCATGCGGTCGGGATCGATGCCGTGGCCGGCGAGCCTGTGCTGGGCCCTGCGCGCCTTTTCGATTTGACCTTTGCGGATGAGATAGATGGGACTCTCAGGGATGATGAAAGAGACGGCAAAGGCGACGGCGGCAAAAACCCATTGGGTAGCAAAGGCGATGGCGTAGCCATTTGGGGAGGACACGAGACCGTAAATGACGAGGGCGCCGATCAGCTGGCCGATGAGGGTGAAGATGGGAAAGAAGGCGAGGAGCGGACCACGAAGCTTGGGAGGGATGATCTCGGAGAGGTAAGTTTGGCAGGTCGTCATCATCATACCGAGTGCGAGACCCTGAACGCCCTTGCCGCCGAGAAAGGTGCCGCGGCGGTGTAGAATATCGTCAGGGTACTGAGAGCAGAAGCAGATGGCGACGGCGATGGCAGCGAGTATGGCAGAGACGAAGAATGAGGCTTTGCGACCACACCAATCCTGAAAATAGCCAACAAAGAGAGAGCCAAACATCATGCCGCCGGGAGAAATGAAAGTCCAAAGGCCAAGCCAAAGCGAAGGGATTATCCAGCGGCCTTGATAGAATTCGCCAAAATCTTGCCTGGACAAGAGGTTGGTTGGTTAGTTGCTTGGCAAGGAGTTGGGGTCAGAATGATGCGCAGCAAGGATAAGACGTACTGGAAAGCGGGCATGGACGAAGAGTTGCCGACAATGACGAAATCGTAGCCAAACATGAGAATGGTGGAGGAGATGGCCAGAGAGTACCAAAAGACGCAATTCCACTTCTTAATGGCCTGCCAGAGGCTAAGGTGACCATACTCGTCGACGTCGATGGAACTGCCATTCGTGGGGGTGGTAGCGAGGGGTTCGGCGACAACGCCCGAGTCGTGTTTGTTGGCATATTCGTTTGATTGAAACGAAGCCATGGCGAAGGAAGAAAGGCAGGAAGAGGCGCTGCGCCTTTTGTGGTGATGTGTGCTGAGGTGGTGTCGATGAAGGAAGAAGCAAGTGACAAAGGACGAGGGGAAAAGTCGATAATGGTCTGGCCGAGCAAATGCAATCTAACATATCTCGAGTGACAGGGCGGGCCTTGTTCTATAGATATACGTACTGACTAGGCTAACTCTAGGAACGGCGAATGGGTAGCAACAGTTGCGGAGACGGGACCAGCTTGGTGGAGGTTGTTGTTGCACAGATAAATCAGTGAGCAAACATTGAAAGATGGTGGTGGTCAGTGGCGTCGAACTGCCAAAGCAAGCACAGGGATGACCGCATGAGGGCATGCAGTGTGCGTCCTGGCTAGACCCCCCCCCCCCCCGAGGCTGTTGATGAGATGCGGGAAAGGGGACCCTTGCCGCTTGCTCATGATATTTGCTGGGTATGTAACTAGGGCTCGACCTGCCGAAGCCTCTAACTTGGGGGATGTGGATGCAGATGGGGAGGGCGCACCACACTAAATCACGGCGTGGTGGTGGTAACTAGCCCGAAAAGGTTCGCTGAACTCCATCAATCGTCCAATCAATCAATCAAGCAAGCAAATAGAATTCAGCAAGTACATGCCGCAAACCGCGCCAATCGACGCCTTCTCTCTGCCAGAAAAGTCTGGCGTTTGACGTGCCAGGGCGCAAGGTAGGTCAATGGAAACGCGAATTGACGATCGGCAGAGACTCATGGGCGATATGAGGCTGGCTGGATAGGGCCAGCCGGAAAAGAAAGAGATGGAGAGAGGGGAGCAATGGGCGGCATTGGATGTGAAGTCGGCGGTATCGATGAAAGCATACCCGGATAGGGCATAATTGATGCTGGGCTCATGGCGATAATGGAGGGGGGAAGGAGGAGGAACGCGTGCAGTTGCGGGGCATGAGCGACAGGGGAAGGTCGGCCTGGATTGGCTTATTGCCGGAAGGGCCGCCAAATGGTCTCACGGCAGTGCTGGCAAGCCCTGTTACCTTCTAGGACGGTCCCTATAAAAAGTCCCGAGAGACAGTTTGTTTCAGCGACAACCGCCCGCTGCAAGCGCAAGGCACCGCAAAATGCGCCGCATCCACTGGTGATACAGCGCAATACAGCGTGTTGCCCACCAAACTGCGGGCGGCTGGCAGCCAGGCAGCCAACAGCGTACAGCTTTCCCTTAAAGGCATCTCGGGCCGCCCCTTTGAGCTCAGCCACAGACAAACACGTATCTGTCCATGGAAATAATCTTGAGATCATAGAGTCAAGCCGAGGCCGAAACCTTGATTTTTTTTTTTGCCCCCTCTTGTCTGCGCCACTCGTCGCTGCGTTTTGCTTTGACAGACAAAACACATCACTAATTAGGGCCCATCTCACGCTGACGCATCACCACGACTAATAAGTGTAGGTCCGGCTCTCTTGGGTAGCACCCCGTATGGATACTGCTCACAGCCTCGACCAAGTGCCCAAGATGAATTGAACAAAAATGGGCAACGGTGAGTGCATTGTTCCTCATAGGCATACGTACCACGGCATGTCGGCAGCAACCGGTTCTCGCCTGTCTACGTGTGGCCGCGAGGGTCCTCTGTTGTACCAGTCCAGACTGACAGATATCTGCGCCACGCTTTTCGTTGTCTTTTCATTTCTTTTCTGAATCTTCTGAATTTTTCGTTCTTCGTTTTCTTCTTTTGTCCTCCCAAGTGGGTGTGTGCCATGTGTATGTATTCGCCGTCGTGGTCGCTTCTCAATATGAATCCTCGACGCTGGGATGCACCCGCCACTTGTGCTCCTAAACACCTCGTCGTTCAATCTGTTTCATAGAAATGCAATTAAAATAGCACAATAATCCCCCCAAAACGAGCATCTTTCATTTACCTCACTACTTCCGCAACAATAGCTCGGTAAACCAAAACCACTTCCACACACCAGCTCCCGAACCGCCGAAACTATGGCTTCCATCACGTCCCCACTGCTTCGTTTAAACTCCTTCTCTGCCTCTTTCCTCCGCATCGCCATCATCATCTTTATTTCCGCCACTGCAACTTGCGCCCAGCGAATGCTGCGTTTGTCGCTCGTTTCCCGCCATCACTCGGTCCCGTATGTCTTGCCGGCGTCAAGCTCAGCCATCGCCCACCACCCTTCCCAAGGATACATAGCTTGTAAGCTCTCAGCTTACTATGCCCACTGAATCTGGTTGCCTCCATCCAGACACGGCTGCTTTTATTCGCCGTCGATACGTACACACGTAAGGCTGTGCGGAACCTTTTCCCGGCATCATGCCTTGAATGCAACGCTGTCGTGTAGGATTGTCAACAGAAGCTCGTCCCTGGAATATGCTTGAGTCGGCGCAGCAGTCCATCTTTACGCTGACACTGGCTTTGAATCTCTGGTAGACCGCAATATGGGCCATTGAGCAAGACTCTCCATCCAGCAGTCAAAGAATATTCAGCCGTTGGAAAATGACTGCCGGCACTCAGACTGCCAGCCTGTCATCCTCCCCGATAGTTGGATGTGGCTGTGAGACAAGCATCTCGCATCCGTCTTTGCCGAAAGCACCAATCAAATCTGACTACCAAACCGATTTCAATCTCGTAATTGGCCGTATCATTATCCCAGGCGTGTTTCACCTGCTCCCGTCAGCCTTCCGCAATGCCTTATACGCCTGCGCATGAATACTACCACACTACGCCGCCACCCCAAGTGCGCAGTCATGCTAAGACGGTGAGATCGAGCCGCGATCTTCCACGCTATCTTGACTAGTCTTTTCTTCTGCCGGTTCTGCCGTCCACCTCAAGGCTCACAGCAAATTGTAAGACCTATCGGGGGGTGTGGCCAGGGCTGGGTAAGACAGGTGGGGTATACCATACATTATGCATCTGCACAAGTCTCAGAGAGGGTGTAGACTTGTTGTCAGCTTCGTGTTGGGACAAATCCATGCGATGATAGAAGAGTGCTTCCAGCTATTCGCATAGAAACAGGATACCATTACATTTCAGTATTCCTGTCAAGGGTTGCCGATGAGCGCGCACGCCAAGAGAATGCCGCATGGTGCATGCACGCCAATATGTATTCTAGAAGCTTGAAGCTGAGACTTTGAAACAACGGCTGTAGTTTAGTGACATTGCAGCTGGAACTGTCATTCCCTGTCATGCAACATCGGTACAACTCAAACTAGCCCATCGATAACAGCAATGTCGCCGCCAACGCGTTGACTTTGCACCCGCACGTTTTCGTGTAAAGTCGAAGATTGATGATTGACTAGTGAAGAGATTCGTTCAACTTCGTAGCCTAGGCCAGTCCAAGGCTGTGTGTGTATGCTTGCAGAGCTGAGAAGGTACCCAAAACCCCCCTATAAACACCATTGCTTATTTACGTGTAGTATGCAGATGGCCTACTGCACTCTAGCAAGATTTCCCCCCATCGTACATTGTCGCGTCAAAACGAAACAAGCGTGAGCCTGATCTTTCCATCTTTTTTTTTTTCTCATTCTTTAATTCTTTTTTGGTTACTCGTCAAAGTGCACTTTCAATGTCACGCCTTCTCCAGGGCAGTTGGTCAGGCCTAGGCCGTGTGACTCGGCCGACAGCGTCGAGCCGTCCAGCTCATCGAAGCGCTGCAGCATGCGCGCCACCACGTACGCGATTTCCGTGAGCGCAAATTGCTGGCCGATGCAGATGCGAGGGCCGCCGTTGAACGGTAGGTAGTCCCAGCCGGGCTTGCGCTTCTCCCACCGCTCTGGGCGAAAGTCGTCGGCGTCGGCACCCCAGAGGTCGGTGCGGTGGTGCATAACGTGAACCTGGGGGTTTTTTAAGGTTAGTCTTTTTTTGAAAATACGGGAGCGAAAGATGACAAGAGGGGCAAAAGAAAAAAAAAAGAAGAAAAGAAGAAAAGAAATACTAACCGAATATCCAATGTCCTGTCCCTTCTTGACTAGGATCGGCGAGCGTCCATCAGGACCACCGCCCAGAGGAAGCACAGTGTCCTTGACGGCGGCGCGGCCATTCATGGGCACAATCGGGTACAGGCGGAGCGTCTCGTTGATGCACCACTGCAGGTAGGTGAGGTTCTTGAGGCCCTCGAATGTGATTGGTTTCGGGTTGCGGTACGTGCCAAACTCGTCGAGAATCGCCTGGCGCAGGCGCTTGTAAATGTGCGCGTTTCGGGCCTGGCCCATGATGTGGAAGAACCAGCCGAGCGTCGAGGCGGTCGTGTCGCGGCCGGCGAGCAGAATGTTGATGAGCTGCGAGCGCAGCTCCACGGGATCCGACGTCTCGCGGGCAATGGCCTCGAGAAAGACGTAGCGCTCCTCCTCTTCCTTGTCGGCGTCGGCCTTTTCGCTGGTGTCGCGCTGCCCGTTGAGGGCCTTTTGCACGAAATAGTCGATGAATTCGTGACAGATGCGCACGTCGTCGTGAAAGGCCTTGGTGTGCCCGATCCAGTAGTTGCTGCCGTAGCGGCCGGCGACGGCGAGCTGGTTCTGCGAGGCGTCAAACGACGTGGCAAAGGCGTGGGCGTCGTTATCGGCGTCGCCCTCGCGGCGGAGCTGGCTGTTGACGCTCTCGCCAAACAGAAACTCGGTGGCCGAGTCGAGCGTGAGGCGGAAGAAGAGCGGCTGCAGGTCGACGGCGCCGGACCACCCCGTCGTCTTGTCGAGGTGGTTGTCGAGCACCGTCATGAGGTTCTGCACGTGCGTCTCCTCGAGGGAGATGTCGCTGACTTGGCTGCGAACAAACTGCGGACGCAGCATGGCGCGCGAGTGCTCCCACTTTTTGCCGTCGGACGCAAACTGAAAGAGAGGAGTCCAAGTGTTAGCAAAAGTCATTTATTGTTCTTGTTCTTGTTCTTGTTCTTTTTCTCCTCTCAATGGGCCATGTTTTGCGCCCGTGTTGCGCCCGTGCGTTTGTGTAAAAAGACAAAGAAGAAAAAAAAAAAAAAAAGAGAGACGTACAATGCCTTCACCCAGAAGCGGTTTAAAGTTGCCTCGGCGATTGTCACCGAGGCTAAAGTCCTTGAAGCTCGTCGCCAGAATCGTCTTGATGTTCTCGGGCTCGGACGTGAAGAGCACGCGGCGAAACAGCGGCGCGCTCATCTCAAAGGTGCCGACCGGGCGGCCCTCTCGCGCCGAGAGCCGCGCAAACTCGTGCCGCATCCAGTTGGGCACATTCTTCTCCCGCTGCGCCTTGAGGCCCTTGCGCATCAGACTGATGCCAGACCAGTCGCTGCTGATGCCCGACGGCGCCGATTTGCAGCCGAGACGGGCGGCCTTGCTCCGGAAGCGTACGTACTCAATCACCTGGAGGAGGATAAAGGCAACGGTCAACGAGACCAGCAGCGCCGGAAGCGAAATTACGGATAGTACCGCCATTGTGTCTTTTGTTGCTGTCTTGTTCAGTCTCTGAAAAAGCCTCTTTTCAAAACCCTTTTTCAAAGAAATTCCACACAGAAAGAAAAGAGAGGATGCCGAGGAAAAAAAGCAAAATGGAGCACAAGTTGGCCTAGTCCACGCTGTCCATGGATATATATATATATATGGACACGATGACGACCCCAAAGCACTAAGAATAAGTTGGCTTGGAACAGAGTCTGTGACACCTTGGCAACAGGGGGCGGGGAAACTCTTCGAGGCCGTACCCGAGCCCGCCGAGTAAGAATGCCGGGGATCGTCATACGGCCATCATGGGCCAAGGGCCCCAAGGACGCCGGCGCTACCCTGGTCGTGGGTTGGTGCGGAGGGTCCTTGGGGCTGAGGTTTTAAACCTTTTGTTCTTTTGGGGCGACGCCAACATGATCTAGCGTTGTGATTGGCCCTTGTCCGATACCTTTTCTCGACAGTTGATCAACTTATCATCGTACCGTCTCTCCCCAGAGGGGGGCGGACTTGCCCACAGTGATTGTCCCGTTTTCTCCTGCATCTACGCCTCTAAGCTAATAGGCTTACTCCGCAATCTGGAGCTGCCCACTGATGTGTTGCGCATTTACAAAACGGCCTCCAATACAACCGGATCGGTGTCCACCCTCATCTAGGCAGAAGCAGACCAAATGCATAACTAGGGTTGGGGCATTGTCGTGTGTTTAATGTTGATACTGCAGAAAAGAAAGGTGTATACATAGGAGTCCCCAAACATATCAACTATATCGAGAATTAATTGTTGAGGCGCAACGACAGCCAGTCAAAGAGAGACACCCGGGGTTGCATTCCAGCTCGCACCAGTAGTACAAGATTTGCGTCAACCGTCTTTCTGTCGTGCTCAATGTTTCTTACGTATTCCAGCAAATCAGCAATGTTCCAATACGCAAGTGCAAGTTTCCTCCACGAGGACGCGACGCTAGCGCTGGTCAAGTGGGCTGCATCGGACTTTACGTATTCCTTTTTTAGTAATCATCTTGGCACATCTGCGCAAACATAAACTCCGGTCGGGTTGCAGCACAGCCCGCAGCAACGGGTGCCGCATTCAGATGACAGGATGATGTGCGAGTGAGACGCGCCTGTTGTAAGTCGGACAGCTGTCGACCGAGGCCGATGGGCCTTGAGAAGCCCGCGTGCATGGGCGGAGGTATATGAAATAATCACGGGCGAGGATATTAACTTACTAGGTAATCAAGTTCCCACCCCCGTCGCCACAAAATGCACCTACTCCGCCTCAACATCTCCGCAAACATTTCGGGCCGCGTCAGATTGTTAGATGATGGGTCAGGTTATTGTCTCATGGCAAGTACTGCGACACTGACCAAGCGGTCGCTTGACACTGATGCGAGAATTAATCTACGTGTAAAGCATTGCAGCTGCTGCACCGCTGAATTGCCAGCTCCGCCAACTTTGCCAGTGCGTCACACAAGACGCCTCACGAGGGTGTCGGGTAGGTACCGGCATGAGCGTCGACGGAGAATAAAGATAGGTGCGGAACACAGACACGGCTCTTTTCAATGCAAGAGATCCGGTAAGGGTCTTTGCCGTGCGAGCTGGCATGCAGCAACAGAACACTCGGGTTTTAGGGCTGAGCAAGCCCACGTCATACCTGCCAAGAAGTCTACATCAAGTCATATCATCATAGCGCTTCAAAATGCGTACAGAGTTGCTACCATGTGGTGCACCCAACGATGCCACATTACGCAGCTCCGGAAACTTGCATGCGGATATCTTGTTCAGTCTGCAGACCCGATACAACGACTTGTCCACCACCCGTAGCACTGGACCCATTTCACATCTTGACTCCCCGTAGCCCGAGAATGCATTGCCAACAAGGTGACATTGTGCTCCTCGTGGGCGACCCGAGGACACCGGACCCTATATTCGGGAAATTCGGACTCAGAGTACGGCCGATATAGCGGCACGAACAGCGGGTCGAGGGCCTCGGTCCTATAACGCTGCTTCCAGGCGCAAGTCCATACGTACATGCTATATTATATACATATATGCATGTTGTAGATTTCGTTAGCCCCAGTGCAGTCCAGGAACGGGCCGGCCCTGAGGGGATCGGTGCCGAGGACATCGGTCCCGGGGCGTCTAGGCGCTTCCACCTCGTCAAGGTTGCGTGTCGAATAAAGGTTGAGTCATTTGAGCTTGGAAATTTTTCTAGAATTTGTCATGGCTTCCATTAATAAGCGCACAGCCGCGTGCCCGTCTTTGGTCACACTGGGCGGCTGTCGCGGAATGACGGACGTCGGGCAGAAAATAAAAGTGACAAGAGCCAGCAGATAAGACTCGGCTGTTTCCAGGGCCCCTTTGCCACGGTTTCCAACTCTTATGACCAAGGTCAACAGTCAAGAAGAAGAGATTGAATTGTTTCAAGCATTTATCAAAGTTAAGCCTCTTCACCTTCCGCCGCAGCTATTGCTTCCCAGAACAGGGTAGCCTACCACCACGGCCGCGGACAACACGAAAGACCAGCTATTGGAGCAAAATCAGAATGTATATTACAGTTCTGTAAACAAGCCCGTCATCATTGTATGCCTACCTTGGTCTTTTTCGCGACACAGTATACACCCAAAAGCGTAGTTTCCGCCCAATGTGCCAGTGCATTGCAGCAATCAGACGTCGAGCATAATTTGTATCATGCCAGTATCAATAGCCATTTTACACCCAGCGACCATGAAAGAACTTGGGCTGTGCACGACGACTTTCCTTTCTCATGGCCCCCGTATGCCCCCACTGGCGCTATTAAAGGACCGAGAATTATTATTAGTGAATTAAGCGTATTGTCAGGCGTTTTCAAGCAGCATGTTTGAAGATCCTAGTGCCATGTCAGCAAAATGGCGGGGCAAGGCATACTGCAGTATGGCTTTGCCTCGAAGAAGACTATCAAGGGCTAGATCTCACTATGGGCAAAAAGGAAAAAAAAAAAAAAAAAAAAAAAAAAACAGACACAATAGCAAGGAGTGCAAACTAATGTGGTTGATAGTTTTGACTTGGTATATCCTTCGAGCTGACAAGTTGAGCGAACGTTGAAAATGGCGAAAAGTGTGGCTTGTAAGTGGGCGGGAATTAGCTTGGCAACCAAAGCCAGGCATCTCCCAAATTTTATTACCAATGCAACATTGAGACAAGTACCGATCACTAGTTAGAAACCCGTCAATGAGCATCGAGTCGCTAGACTAGTATAGCTCGTTTGGAGTTTGGGCTCTGAGCAAGTGATCTCCTCATTATGTGGTCTGCATCCCATCACCAAAACAAAGCCTAGCTGTCAGCAATTTGTGGGCGTTGGGCTTCAAAACAGCACGGCACGCCAAGATTGAACTTGCCGATGCTTTTTTCAATGATGAGCGACACTACCCACTTGCCCAGATTGAGTAAATGGCCGGGATTGAGAGGACTGACCATGAACGAAGCTAACTAAGGCTGATCCGAAAATAACTGGTCTTTGTAGATCCCCTTGTATTGGCTCCATGTTTGACAAGGGCTAGTAGTGTCTTGTATAAATCTATAAAAGAAGTTGTCTCAGTCTCCAATGACATTTTTGTTCTAATATCTCTCTGTATAAATGACATCACCATGTACTCCTCTGTCATCACCTCGTTTGCCGCTGCGGCTCTTCTCGCCGTCGCTTCCGCCAGACTCGACAAACCCGTCATCAAGCCACCCTTTCCCAACGGCGGCGGCCTCGGCAGCCTAGGCCCGGACCTCATGTCCTCCCTCCCAATCGCCGCCCACACCACCTCCGACTGGGACCCGACCTACCTCCCGCGGGACTGCAAGCGCCTAGCCCAGAGCGCCGGCTTCTCGCCCCTCGACGTCAGCGCCTTCAACATTGTCTTTGACGACTGCAAGCAGCAGCCATGGGTCTTTTGCCGCCACAAGGACGCCCCGCTAGGCAAAAGCAACATGACGGAGCTGTTTGGCCGGCTGCCGGTCCGCATGCGCCAGTATATCCGGCACATTATCGCGCTGCCCGGTCAGCGCTCCGCCGGCAGCGCGGGGGATAACATCCAGATGAATGGCGACTGCGAGATTACCGTCTTCATCCACGAGACGGGCCACTCGCTCGACTCGCACGCGCTCGACCCCAATCACGGCGTGCCCTTTTCCAGCAGCCGGGCATGGAAGGACGCGTACGACAAGGACACGGCCGTCACCGACGACTATGCGCAGACGTCGCAGCAGGAAAACTTTGCGCAGGAGACGGTCGTTGCCGTCTACGACAAGAATGTCAAGAAGGGCGGCGGCATTGGCAAGATTCAGCCCAACGCTCAGGCCATCCGCAACGCCTACACGACCTTGGAAAGGTATATTGGTGACATTATTATCCCGGGGGGCGAGTGCACCCACCGTCTGGAGAATAGCCCGGCGGTACCCAAGGTTGATTCGGCCAGGACGCGCCTGGTGGCCAAGTCTGAGCCCGTTGGTGAGGGCTTAACGAGGATTAAGCCGATACCAATGGGGCCAATTAGTTTAGCTCGCTACTAGAAAGCTAGATTCTTTTTTTTTTTTTTTTCAGAAACTTACTGGAATGGAAGTTCTGGATATGGTGTATATTGAAATGTAGCATATTAACCAACATATGAAGAGATGAATAAAGAAGTAAAAACAAAACAAGAATATAAAGAAAGAAAAAAAAAATTATAAGTTGAACATATGTCTGTGACGTAGTTCGCAGTAATACCAAGTAATATAGGAAGCACAGCCTGGCAAACTTGTCAAGCAGAGCTCTCCGATGCGACTGAATATGGCAACAAAAGTGTATTGTACATGGGTATATATTCTAAATGTTACATGTCGCTTCGCTAAAAATCTCGATTAAACTGCGTCCAGCACAGCACCACCCCTCCCTTGCGCCTTTTTTTCTTCCTCTCTGCCCGCATCTCCCACGCGCCACCGCTCAGCTGTCCCCCATAATCTTCTTGAGCGTCGTCGGCGGCGTCGCGGCGAGCGAGTACTCTCTGTACTTGCGCGCCGTGAGCGCGCGGCCCTTGCGGCCCCATATGATCAACGGTAGGGGAATCAGCACCACGACAGACGCGGCAATGGACATGAAGACGAAGGCGGAGTTGACGCCTGAGGGGCCGACCTGGGGCATGATGCCGAACCAGAGGATGACGGCGAAGGCGTTGCGGAAGAAGACGACGCCGACCATGGCATCGCCAATCATCTAAGAGGGATTGTGTTAGCGGTGGGAGGTATGGCGAGGATAAGAACGGTTGGAGTGGTGACGCACGTTGTGGTAGCAGTCGGTGATGTAGGTGAGACTGGTCTCTTGACAAATGCCGTATCCAAAGGAGAAGAGAATGTAGCTGGTGAGCAAGATCGAAATTGGTGCTTTCTAAATGGGCAACAGAGGTTAGAAAATGATACCTTATTTACTCTTGCAATTTCCACTTGGCAAACAAGATGCTTGCGTTTTTAACGTGGGAGCGGAAAATTCTCACCCGTTCGATGCCGATGCCAAACATCAAAATGCCCGCGGCGACAAAGACACCGCCGCCGAGCGCAAACCAGAGCCGCGACTCGGGCTCGTAGACGCCGCCGCTACGCCGCGCCCTGGCCACGATCCAGTAGTCGCTGAGCGGCGGCACGACGAGGCTACCGAGAACGTGGCCGAGCAGCGGGGCCAGGTCGAGCAGTGCGAGCCCGCGGCGGTCCAGGTCGTACGGCGGCTGCGTCATCTGGGTCTGCACGACCTGGATGAAGAGCGAGAGCCAAGCCATGAGGAAGCCGTAGGTGAGCGCGGCGTAGATGACGCCGGGAAAGGTGGCGAGAATGACAAAGGCGGACAGAAAGCGGCGGCGGATGGGCCGGCCGGTCGGGGTGACAAAGGCGAAGCGCTGGCGGAGGGGTCGGGGACCGGGCGGGAGATCGGGGACCGCGGGGCTGCCGGCGGCGCGGTTGATGTTGACCAGGTCCATCATATCATAGTCCTCGGGAGACATGGTGTTGCGGAGGTCGTCTTCGTCGTCGAGGGCGCACGAGACTCGACGGTTGTAAAAGGTGTCATTGTTGATGCGCTCCTCGGCCTCGCGCGTCTTGGCGGCGACCAGGTTGTCGATATTCGGGACAAAGGTGGACTCCTCGGCGCCGAGCAGGACGAGGACGGCGGTGGCGCCAAAGGCGACGGCCATGGCCCAGGGCATCCAGCGCCAGTCCTGGTCCTGGCTGGAGACAATCTCGGCGGCGAGTATGGGGCCGATGAAGCACCCTAGCCCTTGCGCGAAGACGGCGAGACCGTAGACGGTGGCAAACTGGTGGATAAAGAAGAGGTCGGTAATGGTCATGGGGACGAGGGCCTGGGCGACGACGGCGCCGGCGCCGCCGAGGCAGTTGGCGGCGCGGTACTCCCAGGGCCGGCGGACGAGGGCCATCCAGACGGCGGCGGAGAGCTGGACGAGCAGCGAGGCCAGGTACGCGGGCCGCCGGCCGTACTTGTAGGCGAGCGGGACGGAGACGATGGCGGCGAGGGCCATGCCAATGTAGCGGAACGAGGCGGAGATGGCGAGCTGCGGCACGTCCATGCCAAGGTCGGCGGCGAGCCGCATATCGCGCAGTCGCAGGAGGCTGAGGTCGACAGAGGCAAAGGTGACGCTGATGTAGACGAGGATGACGCCAAAGTGGATGGACTTGCGGCGGAGAGACCAGTTCTGGACATGTTGTGTGAGTGATGATGGCCCGGGGGGGGGGGGCGGGGAGGATGGCCAGAGAGAGTTTGATCAGAGAGCAGAGACCGAGGCGGAAAAGAAGTAGTAGTAGGAAGAGCGTCTAGTGACTTACGAGAGGATCATCATAATCATCTGTTGGCTTTGGGTAGGAGATGATGGTGCCGTTTTGGCCAATCAGCCGTACCGAGCCCGGAGGAGTCATCTTGCCCGTCCGACGATGCAAAATGAAGTTGCAACTGGTGTGAGAAGCAAAGCAAAGAGTTCAAAAACGGCAAACGTGGACAGTTAATATTATACTAATATATCATCCTCTGGCGATCCCAGTTTCGTCTTGTTTGAGATCTTGATGGGGGCCAACGCAGC